>JAAAKQ030036988.1:0-12527 GCA_010016005.3 Zanna intricata
TTCGAATCCCGGTCAGGCATGGCATTTTTCACACACGCTACAATTCATTCATCTCATCCTCTGAAGATATACCTTACGGTGGTTCCGGAGGTTAAAGAAAAAAAAGTCACACGCAAGCGCGCACGCGTTAGTGAATCGCGGATTCGATAGATATTATTTTATTTAGTTTATATGTAATTTTAGAAACTCAAAGTATTTCACTGAAAAATTAAATATTTCTAGTCCTTCCAAAATAAAATTCTGGAATAGTATAACATTTATAATAGTAAAAATATATTTAAAAAATATTTTTAATATATTTTATAAAATTCTGGTAATACAAATTTCCTTCATCCACTTTTATTCCTTGTATGATTTAAAGGGAAATTTTGAAATTCGTTTGGAAAGAATTTCGCAGATATCTTCTTTAAAGTATTTTATTTTTAAAGTATTATTTTGTATACTAACAATTTTAAAACATCTACGAAAAAAAGTAATCCATCATTATCTTGTTTTACCCTTTTTGGGGATGTTAGTATTATTTTGAATGGCGAATTCTAGCTGGTTTTAAAAAATCATTTAGCATCCTTTTTATTGCTCTTAGGGATGAATGAAAGAATATTCCTTTTTTTAATGGTAGTTTACTGCAGAAGGGAGAAATCTGTGTCCGGTAGTACATAATATTGTTCGTAGGTTTTTCCTATTGCTTTATATCTATTTATAAAAATTACTGTTTAATTTTTTTTTTCTTTTACGGAAAACGCTTTTAGCAGAGATCTTCGTTTCATTAGAACATATGAAAGAACAAACATGATTAAAATTATAGTTAAAAATTATTCTTTTAATTTTAAGATTAAATGAAAATTTACTTTTTTAATCAGATTTTAGCTCTCGAAAAATAAAACATAAAACGTAAAATATTCTGCGTTCGGAACTTTCTAAAAAAGTAACCTCTTACTTTTATGGATCTGATAAGTGTGTAATGTACCGACTTAAAATTTGAGTTAATTGGTCATAATAGGAATATAGTTTTTGTTTTTGTAAAAATTTAAAAAAATTCTCTAAATCAAAATAAAGCAATACTATAAAAAAATTTTTAAGATCAAGTTTTAATTCACTCACCACTGACTCAAAACTCATTCCTGTGATTGCATAAGCACGCATGAAGAATAGCCATTACAAAGCCAACATAATCTCAACTTTTTTCGACCTTAAATAATTGAGAGTCACTCAAGAACGACTCATGCAATATTCATCAAATTCTCTCATGCACAACTTCAGAATCTAAATTTCAATGAAACTGATCTAATAGTTTTAGAGATTTCGAGCCACAAAAATCTCATATATTAGCTTGTCTATTTATATGTATATATATATTTATATATACGTATAAAGAAACCCGACTTTATGTAAATGGTATTTTTGTACTCCTTATACGTCAAAACATAAAGAAAATTCATTTCACATCTCACTCCCATTATGTACTATGCGACCGAAAGTAATACAATACTTTTCTTCAAAAAAGTAGGTAAAAAGTCTATTGGTTTTATTGAAAAATGTCAAAAGAACCTTAAATTAAAGCTTAGAAAATAATTTTTAACATACACTTTCATTTTTAAACGAATTCATTTTTAAGCACCATGTGAGATTTATCGTGTTAATTTATCGTGTCGATTTATCGTATTTGTAATTTAATATTAATAATTAGCAGATCTCTGTGGCGGAGTGATAGTTACTCGGCCTTTCATCTGAAGGTAAAGGATAGAATCCCGGATCAGGCATGATATTTTTCATACGCTTTAAAATCTCGATTTCACATTCCCACGCCTAAGCTTTGAGTTTATATGGTGAATTAATTATTAAAAGAACAAAGAAATAAATAATAATAATAATAGTTAGATTAGTAGTTTTATTAATTATTTTCCAGTTGGCCCGTGTATTTTATAAAATTAGAATAAAAATTGTCACTATTAAATTTTTCAGGATTCAATTTACGAGGCTTGGCTGATAAATTTTAGACATATTTGCGTAGCATGGGAATGAAAAGAGATATTCGAATGAAATAAAAAATGAATAAACTTACCATATTTTAGTTATTAAAAGCAGTATTTATTTTTCAGTATAATCCCCGTTTATAAAGATACACTTTTACCAAGGTTTGTATTCCAAGTGAAACAAGGATTGTTTCCAAACAAACCTTGTTTGTTTGACAAGGTTTGTATTCCGTCGCTGAAAAATTCTGGTGGTCTTTCTTGGATCCAAGTGACCACAGTTTCCTTCATTTCATCGTTGGTCGTATGATAATTACTGTTAAGATCCCTCTTGTGATGAGAGAAGAAGTGGAAGTCGCACGCAGCCAAATCCAGAGAATTTGACGGATGCGGAATAAGCTCTAACTTCAGCTTGCAGAGAGCCATTAAAGAATTTGCGGTAACCATCGCGCACAGATTTTACGTTACCCAGTCGTTCAACATATGGCCTACTCGTGCTTTAGATATGCCTAACTGAATAGCGATACCTAACTGAGTAGCTGGGTGATTCACCGATCACTTTGAAGCAAATCATTCACGATTTGCGTTATTTCTCGTCAGTCAATGACAGGTCGTTCGTTGCGACCAATTGGTCACAGATAACCGCACAGTCCGGTACGTCCTCAATTGACACTTTACCAGCTTCACATTCTCAAAATTTCAACGCCCACTTATTCACAGTACTCCTGTCAACAGTTTCACTACCCTAAATCGTTTTTAAACGATGAAAAATATTCGTAGGATTCACATTTTCTGCTGTTAAAAATTCGATCACTGCGCGCTGTTTTTACCGTGTTGACACATTGGCCATACTTGACTCCATTTTAACTAGTACTGAATACAAACTAGGAACGAATTTCAACGCATTATCGCAGGTATGTAGAGGGGTATTTAGCATCATGTGCTGCCACGCCCAACTCGATAGTACCTTTTGTCTCCGTGTAGCTCGTTAGTGTGCAAACTTTATCAGCCGAGCCTCGTATATACTATGCATTAAAACTGATTTTAATCTGTTTATTTTTCATTCACAGGTTTTTATTCAGTGCGATGGATTTAATAAACTCATTACAAGGTGTGATATTATTCATCGTGTTAATTTTAACAAGGAAAAGAGTCTTGAAAAGTATATTTAAAAAGTTTAATGCACCTTCAAAAATGATGATCTTGTTAAACATTAATGAAAACGAAGATGATTATGATGACGACATATTGGTATCTGAAAGCTGTGGACTGACAAAAAGAAGTTACCAAAAACAAACAGTTGAAGAAATACAAATGGGTTGACCAGTTATATGAAATTGTCCGAATACTGGCTGAATAAAGACGAATTATTAATCAGCCGGCACTTAACAGTACAACTTGACTAAATGTGTTCTTAATAACTTTATTTTTAACTGCGCAGTATTATACTTTAACACGTTCGCCTTTTATTTTTGTGTTATACCAACCAATATTTACTTTATCCAACATTTTCGTTACGTGATACATGCATTCTAATCTTTCCTTTCCTTGTTCATTTTGAACACAAAATTGAGAATGTAAAACAGTAATTTACCCGTTGCCTTAATAAAAAGACCAGTAAATAAAATCAATTAAAAAAAAAAAAGAAGAAATTATTTTTAATATAAGGGAATCTTTAAGTCTTCCACAGTGTAGACTCCTTCTGGAACCACTCCATTATTCTTCTATTATTTCAGTAATACTAATAACGGAAAAATTACACTAAATGATTGTACCAAGGGCCAATGGTTCCCAAATTTTTTCAATTCTCCTCTGCCTTATCGAATTCAGTTTTTCTCAAGGAATCCTTTTCAAATTTTAACAATTATATTTTGCAAAATAGCAAGTAATTTTTTTATTGTTGGATAAAAATAAATACAACACATTTTAGATTTAAAAAAATTAAATTGAATTAATTACAATAATTGGTATGATAGATAAGCCTGTTGATCGCGATCATTTTTCCAACTCGTTGATTTAAACTGGATACAATCATTTCCTTTTTCAAAAATTCAAAAAATTCAAAAATGAATTTCATATCTTTCGAGAAATTAACTCAATCGGAACTCAAAAATTGTTGGAATAAACATTTCTTGAATCAGTCTTTATCCATTTTTCTTTTTAAATTTTCCTATAAAAGCTATAATTTTCTCAATCGACTTTATTAAAAGGTTCATGTTGCTTTCCTTAGGGAGAGAATCAGAGCATTAGCTTTTCAAAAAAACAATACAAATATTAGTTTTACCAACAAATTTTCATTCACAGAATGTTCAGTGTTCTTGTGTTCCATTTCTTCAAGAAAAAAAATATAAATTTACTGTCGCGTATCAAATGTAATATTTATTACTACTGTTTAATCAAAATCGATCCATTTTTTTAAGTGAATAAGACCACAATAACTTAATAACTTCATTTCACTAGATCACACAATGTTTGGCGATATAATCTCTAAAAAGTAATTTACCACTAAAACCGTGCGAAACCTACTTATTTATGTTTACAAACAAAAAGTATCAGATAATTCGAGAAACTACTAAAAAAAATCGAAAGGTTGATATCGCATCATCTTATAACCATTTACAGTGTTGTTAATAAGACAACCAGGTGCATAAGATGTGGTATCATTTTTGAAGTCATTAAAATATACTTTATTTCATATTTTCTTTCATACTGAAATCTAAAGGGATGAAAAAATGTACATATTGTTGCTTATACGAACGACAGTAGCAAATAACACACTGTGGGAATAAAAATGCAAAATATTAGGCAAGTGATATTGACTTTTTTAGTGTATATGCTAAAAATGAAAAGCGTTTTGTTAAAATGTTATGTGTTATAAGTTAAAATTAAGTCTTTTATTCTATATACATAAATATTTTATTGTATTATATATTATACACATTAAATTTTAAAAAATCATTGAGTAGTAATCTTTTAAATACACTCACTTCATTCACTTTCTGATCATATAAAAATGTAGCTTTAGAAATCTGAAAACTGGACGTATTAAAAATTTTTCTTTCATTAAATTAAGCAAGCAAAATAATCGGAATTAAATAAATTTCGTTGTTGTTTTTGTTTTGTTTTTTGAAAAAAAGTTTAATACATGTTTTTAAATTTTAAATAACAAGAAAGCAATTTTATTTAACAAAAGAAATTTAGTTTTTAATTGCATAACATATTATTTAAAAAATTAATTTAAAAGATGGAAGATATAATTAACTAACTATGGCGCGAGTGGTAGCGTCTCGGCCTTTCATCCGGAGGTCCTGAATTCGAATCCCGGTCAGGCATGGCATTTTCACACACGCTATAATTCATTCATCTAATCCTCTGAAGGTATACCTGACGGTGGTTCCGGAGGTTAAAAAAAAAAAAAAGTAAAAAACGAGGTAAAAACCACGTGGTAAATCAATATTAAACCAAATTAAAGAAATATTAAAACCAAATTAAATTAAAGAAAACACGGTCTTCTTGCCCAGTTTTGCGCAAGAAATCTTTTAAGTTCTAAAAGAAATTTTAAGTTCTAGAGTAATACCATTTTTTTAATCGGGCAGTGATGCCCGATTAAAAAAATGGTATTACTCTAGAACTTAAAATTTAACCTTTCCTTACCATAAAGTTAATAATCACGTTTTCCCTAACGGCTTTACTTATTTAAATCTTTTTAGTTCAATAAAAAATTATTGTTAAAAATTCATCCCATGAATGGTCGGTGATATAATGATTACCTTTGAAATCCCTTTTGAGATGAGGGAAGAAGTGGAAGTCACACGGAACCAAATCTGGCGAGTATGGCGGATGCGGAATAAGCTCAAACTTCAGCTTGCGGAGAGAGTTTGCGGAATCCATTGTACACAGACTTTACGGTAACCAATTGCTCGATATATATGGCTTACTCGATGCAATGAAATGCATCGCTATTCATTTAGGCAAAAATGCCTAATCGCTAAATGAATAGCGATGCATTTCTGGGTGATCTGCTGATCATTTTGTGGCAAATCGTCCACCTTTCGATGTTTCTCGTCAGTCACAGAAAGCCCTTGCATCTCGCAACGGACCTCGCATCTGTGAGGCCCGTTGGACTGAGGTCCGCTGCGAGATGCGTCCTCAATTGTCGCTTTACCAGCTTCGCATTCATGAAATTTCAACGCCGACCTATTCACAGTACTCCTGTCAACATCTCGAGTTCCCCCCCGAGGGGAATAACGCCCGCCAAGTGACATTACCAGTTGTCACACCACCCCCTCCGTTCCTAGCCCTGAAGAGCTTTACCGGAGGCTCCTGTCAACAGTTTCACTACTGTAAACCGCTTTTAAACGATGAAAAATATTCGTAAGATTCACATTTTCTGCTATTGAAAATGCAGTCACTGCTCGCTGTTTTGCGACTGTTGACGGCCAATATTTGAATTACGGCCAATTATTTGGCCAGTACTCGACTTCATTTTAACAGCTACTGAAAACAAACCAATAAACGGATTTTAACGCATTATCTCAGGTTGGTAGAGGGGGATTTTAGCTATCATCTGCTTCAAGGCCCAACTTTTGTCTCCGTGTAGCACGCTAATGTCCAAAATTTCCGAGCCTCATAGTTAGTACTAAAAACGTTAACGTTAAACAATGTTTTTATAAACCATTAAAATCGAAAATTTTTTACCTTTTCAAATGCTCATTAGCATGTTGTATATATATTAAGTGCCTTAAAATCGTTATGGTTATGGGTAACTAAAAATGAGTCACAAAGTACTACCAAAATACCGCAATATACTACCAAAATCGAATATTTATTCTGAAAAATTATTAGCATCCCGAGTATACTTACTATGAAAATAGAGAACGAAGTGGCTTCTCGTTGAGCGATAAGTATATGTCAGCGTTTCTCAAACCTGGGAGGTTGCGATGATACTAAAGGGAGCTCGCGAAATTAGCCTACAGTTTTACATGAAAGCAATATTGAAATCTTTTAATGAAAAAAAAAATATATATATTTATTATAAACATTTTATTTAAATTAAGTACACATGTAAAAAAATAAATTTATAAGTGGATGCGTTTGGTTCTCATTTAAAATTTTCTTCACATGTGGATATACGTTAGAAACACACAAAAGCAAATTCTTTTCAAGTGTTAAAAATTATTCCTATATTAACATTTCAATCCCGACCTCCGTAGCCGAGTGATAGCGTCTCGGCCTTTCATCCGGAGGTCCCGGATTCGAATCCCGGTCAGGCATGGCATTTTTCACACACGTTACAATTCGTTCATCTCATCCTCTGAACATATAACCTAACGGTGATTCCGGAGGTTAAACAAAAGAAAAAAAGAAAGAACATTTTAGTGCAACCATAAGCGAAAAACCCTTTTTACAGAGGAAAGATGTGGCAAAAGTGATTAATATTTCCAGTGGTTCAGTAAATAAATTTGCATTTTCACTTACATGAGCAATCTAAATAGTAAATAAATTATTCGTATGTGAATTATAATTGTAACGTTTTATCGACGTTTCATCTCTTCGAGAAATCATTCTTATCTTCCGGTAAATACTCCGTCAATTGAAATTTTAGCTCACGCAAACACATCTTCATGCTATCCAGACTGTGGTCTTTTACAAAGTTTTTCTTCGAAGGCGAATAATCCAGATATCAAGCTTCTTAATGAAAGCATTACCTTTGTCTGACATTAATGAAATATTTTTATTACGTCCTTGTAAATTCACATTCAAGTCGTTTAAACATGAAACTATATCAACTCGATAAACTAATAGGAGCAAATACTCATTATTCTATTAAAAAAAAAAAAAAAAAAAACATTGATAAAGGGGTTTGTTTATCCTGGAAAAATATTATTAATTTAAATCGCAATTCTAATAAACGGGTTAACAGTTTAGCCCGCGATAACCATCCGAGTTCATGAAGTTTATGGAAAAGAACAGATATTTTTTCTTTTCGCCCATTTCATTGCGTAGATTAGCAAACAGCCTATTCTGCAAAGATCGATTTTTAATAAAAGTAACCATTTTTACACCTTTACAAAGAATTTGTTTGAGATTTTCCTGCGTATTTTTTTTTTTTTTTTTTTTTTTTGGCAAGAATATATGTGTTTGAAGGAAGCAGAGCTTTCATTCCGCCCTTGGTTTAACACGAGCTTTTAATTTTTTTAGAAATCCACTATTCTTTTCTGTACACCTATAATTTTATAGTTTTAAATTTAGTTTTATGAATTATAATTTTATTATCTAGATATTGGTTCCTTAATGGGTTACACGCAGTTTTGCGTTTGTATAATTTCCAGTTGTCGAATTAATTTTGATGGCGTCTTGCTTTCATTAGAGAGAACTTGAAAGCAAACAACGCATTGTGGCTTTCCATCCAGTAAGGTAAAAACACAATTTAAATAACTGTTATTGTACCATCTCGTTTTTTTTATCAATCGATGGTGTATTACCTTTGCAACATCATAACAAATTGCAATACATTTTGTCAAATTGCATGATTTTTTTTGTCGTTTTTAGTAGCTTCATAAAAGACATCAAAAAGACATTGTCCTTTTTAATGGCCAAATATCGATTTGCAAAACAACATATTATCTTTGATTGATCTTCCATTTTTATTTTTTTTTTTGTTTAGTCTTCAGAAGATGAATGAGAATGATATGTATGAATGTGAATGAAGTGTAGTCATATACAATTTCAGATTGACCACTTCTGAGAAGTATGATTAATTGAAACCAAACGACCAAAGAACATCGGTATTCACGATCTAGTATTCAAATCTGTATAAACCTTTACTACGATTTGAAGCTTAGAACTCTCGATTTCGAAATCAGCTGAATTGCGATGTCGCATTAACCACTAGACCAGCGGTCTAGTTCCCCTGCTGGAGAAGAAAAAATATTGATCCTTTCTTATGAAATTAATATCTCATAAAACATAAGAACTACGAAAGGCTTGCCAGACCTGTTGATTCATCAATCTGAATACTAAAAAATTCAAGAGCACTTACTTGCTGAATTATCTGATCGCAAACATCTGCAGTCATGTCGATTCACCTTGATACTTTGTCGTTAGAAATCGATATCAAATATGCATCTTACATCTTACTTTGCTTTGCATCTTGCATCTTACAAGATAGTACATAAAATCGCAAAATACAAGAAGCTCCGTAGAATTACAAAACTCATTCTACCGACTGCTATATATATGGACTCACCGATCGGTGAGTCTGCTAGAAAGCTATTTTCACTTGTCCAATAATACAATCAGCCACAGAATTCAGCTCATAGCAGAGGAACTCAATGTTCAACCAATTGAAAAATTAAGGAATTTGGTTTGCAGCTGGATGAGGCCGCAGATATTAATGATAATGTTCACTCATTGATTTGCTACGTACGATTTATAGATGTCAATAACATTGAAGAAGACTTTTTTTTTTCTGTAAAAGTGTCATTGATAGTGCAACCGGCTCAAACCGAGTTCGAGATATTTAATACGTTTATATCCGAAAACAGTTTGAAGTAGATTAAGTAGTTGGTGTATGTACTGATGGTGCTCGTTACATGTACTGCTGTTATGGAAAATTACTATTCGAAGATCTCTAAGCCCTGTGGATCCACTGCTTATTCAGTGGGAAGCACTCGCGTCAAAATATCTTGAGTCCTACATTGAACCAGCTTTTAGAATATGTACTGATTATAATAAACTTTAAAAACACTCAATCGTTGAAGACAAGATTTTAAAAAAAACTATGCGAGAATATCGGACTTCAACACATAATTTTGTTATATTACAGCACTAGTGACGGCTTCATCGTGATAATATATATTCTCAAGTTTGACATGCGACAAGAAATTTATATTTTTCTAAAAGAGGAAAACAAGTACACCGAACATTTCGTGAATGAATAGTTTTTGATAAAACGAATCATTTTTGAGTTCTGATTGCTCTCATTTCTCAAAAGGTATGAAATCCATTTTTTAAGAACATTTATCATCTGCGTTGAGAAATATTTTCTCAACTAAATGATAATATCAATAAATTTGGATGGATTTAAGATTCTTCTAATTCCAATATCCATCTGAATATACTGATGTAGAAGATAATCTGATTGAGTTGTGTTGTGATAATAAGTTGAAAATAAAATTTAGCAAGGAGTAATGAATAATTTAAAAAAAATTAATTCCATTTACTACTTCTTATTTATTCGAAGCTGGGTCTTTGGCAGTCGCTGTGAAAAATTCTTAGTATTATGCTAAAATCAATGCAGAGAAGGAAATGAGGATGGTTGATCAAGTTTAATTCCACTAGTTGTGAAAATATGTGGTAATCAACAGGGTCTTCCATCACACTAATTATTATAATTAGTTGAGTTTATTTTTCAATTACATTTTTTGTGATGTAAAATATGCTTTATTTGTTTTTACTTTGAAAAGGACCTATGGAGAAAAACTGGATTCAATAAGGCCATCGGTAATAATTGAAAAAATTTGGTACCATTGGTTTATGGGATTGTAATTTAATGTTACTTTACAGTTATTAGTATTATTGAAATAATCTTAGAAATTCCTTCTATTAAAGGTTTCCGCATATGTAGAAAGCAACAGAAGAACTGACAAGTAGCTTAAGATATAATAGATTTTTTTTTGTTTAACCTCCGGAACCACCGTTAAGGTATATCTTCAGAGAATGAGATGAATGAATTATAGCGTGTGTGAAAAATGCTATGTCTGACCGGGATTCGAAAGCGGGACCTCCGGATGTTAGGCTGAGACGCTACCACTCCATAGATATAATAGGTTGCTTAAATATTAATTAACTATTAAGGAGATTAAAGAAAGAATGCCAACTAAAGATAGTTAATGTATTACCTAACTAAAATGAAAATTATTTCAAGCAACCTAATTTTAAATATCTATAGGACTTGGAGTTTTATTATGACCGTGAATTCAACTGATGAAATTTAGTCTTTACTTCAAAACTATTTATTTTCAACATGGTTCTTTCTGAATGTCTCAGATATTGTGAAACGACATTTTTTTTTTAATGAAAATGCATTTTATCTTTATCCAGAATTTTCTAACAGTTTGAATCATAACAGTAACTGTTGAAGTATAACCTACTAGAATTTAAAGTTTTAAAGTGTAGTAGTCTCTAAAAAATGTAATTGTAAAAATTGTAATTTTTAAATCGTTGTACAAGATTTTTGTCTCTCATGGATGATAGATTAATACTGTAATACATTTTGTGACAAACTCAAGAAACCATTTGTATCATATGGGAGTTTAAATAATTTACTCAAAAAATGATGCCATATTAAAAGTAATTCACATAAACTAAATAATTTGACATATTTATAGACTATTATTTCATATTACGAATTTTTTTTATAAAAACTACGGTTTTTATCTAGCCAGAGGTTTGTGAGTGGTGTTTACTTTGCCGATTATTGCTGTTTTATATTATAATAAGAATGATTGAGGAAGAGCTGTTCAACATAGTTGACAACAAATCACATTAACACATTGAGTATTATAATAAAACATCATTAAGCCTACAGATAAAACGTTTTAGTTGCCACTGATTACAGACCACGATTTGATTTGTGGCGTTGAATTTCAAATTCACCCAGAATATTCATGGATGACAGCAATAAAAAAATCAACACGCTTTAGTGTGTGTGCGTTTTATATGTGTGTGAGCGTATGCGTGCACATGTTGATGGTGTGTGTGTGTGTGTGTGTGTGTGTGCTTGTGTAAAGAGGGTTTAATAGCGGTGGTGTAGGTCTCGGGTTTAGGTTTCATAATACGAAATAGGGTGGGGGTTGGTAGGGCTTGATGTGCGCGGGCGGTGTAAGCGATGACTGTGAGTGTTATTGTTGCGTGGGATAAAATCCATTAGAGGAGTACAATAACAACATTAGCGGAGCGAAGCGGTGAAGCACTGGCAGAGAGGCAGAGAGCGGTCGAGGGCAAAACGAGTTACCGACAGAAAGGCACACGATGACGTCACTAATGACTTTGTCCACTTAACGGAGCATCAGCAACGGGGAGAATAATCGGCCACGCCTACCGCCACACCCACTCGCCATCCTTAGGATCGAGTTCGTTCGCTCGTTTGTTTGTTTAATTGAACACGCTCGTGCTCAGAGCTGCTCCCGAATTACAGTTGACTACGGCACCTGTCGTGTCGTTTAATCTCGATGCGGTTAGTCGTTAACGATTAAATCGTATCTCTTACTCTGATTTCTTTTCTTGAGATTCTTTTATTGTTTGCTCATACGATTATCTTCGAAAACAGAGCTAAAGTTCTCAGAAAAAAGCCTCAGGAAGAAAATTCCTTTCTGAAAAAAATGAAACAAAATGAATCCTGATTCAAAAAAAAGGTACTGGAGTCACCATATATCAATGTTAAATCGGTATTTGGACTTTGAATTCTTGCGAATCATTAATCGTTCAAGAAGTAATAACTGGTTGTTACTAATTTTGAAACTTTTGAATGTATAATAACCAGTTCTTCCTCTT
>JAAAKQ030036999.1:0-16908 GCA_010016005.3 Zanna intricata
GTAAAACAAATTGTTAGGGATGTAGGATGTATAACGAAATGAAACGACTGGCACTGGATAGGGAATCTTGGAGAGCTACATCAAACCAGTCAAATGACTGAAGACAAAAAAAAAAAAACATTTACTCACTAAAGTAACATAATACCCTACACAAGTGATGGGGGAGCTCCAAAATTTTTAATAATATAAAAAAAATTTTTTCTAATTTTGATTTTATTTATTTAAAATCAATCTTAATGAATATTTTAATCATTAAAAACCCCCCTGATGTTATGAGTTTCCGAAGTCAAAATATATTTTTTAAATTATGATGCTAATATACTAATATTCAAAAATTATAATAAGAGGATTTAAATATAATCAATCAAGTAATTTTATCTTAAATAATTTTTTTTATACATATTTTTTTTAATATGTCAATGAAGAAATAACTGATGCTAGCTTTAGTAAACATCTTTTAATTATTTTATCATAAATATACAAAAAGAGCTTAAAAGAATAAAATGATCTTAAATAAAATAAAAAAAAAAAAGAAAAAAAAGATTCATAGCTTTCTTAGCTAAGCCGATGATATTTAATCTGGTTTCCAATTTTTCTTTTCAGGAACTGAAGGAAAAATGTATTTATAGAAAAACTGAAAACGAACAAGCATAGCCTACAAACCCTTGTCTCACTAATTTTCTTCATTTGCTACCTTGACAACCCACCTGTATAATTCTTCTGTAGATTATAAATAACTTTTTACTCTCAAAATTTAAGTCCAAATTTTCATAACGCTTAAATATTTTATTTTATTTTACTTTACAGCATCAAATGTTTTCTCCAGGTCCTATAAATGACAGGTAGGCGGCTTTTCTTATTCAGCTTGCCTTTAAAAGTTATGATGGCTAGAATGGCTTCTCTACATACATCTTTTTTCTGAAACGAACTAGCTTTTATCTAAATACCTTTTATTAAAATAAAATGTTCTAGTTATCTGTATCTGTTATCCTAGCAAATATGTTTGATGACATTAAACCCGTGATAAGATAGTTCTTTTAGTTATTTGCTCTGGCTCTGTTTGGTGTGGTAAACAATTACTTTTTTTGAAATCTTCAAACTCTCATAAATCTGGCATACAAATACAATACATAAAGCTTATTTAGTCCTGCTTCTCCTAGACAGGATAATAATTAAATAAATACATTAAAATATTAATGTATTTAATCAGCATTTTCACTTCACTTCACAGTGAAGTGAAAATGCTGAAGTAATAACAAAATTTTCAAATGTATTTTTAATTTCCTATATTTGTGGTTGAGTGGTAGCATCTGGCCTTTAATCCGGAGATCCCGGGTTTGAATTCTGGTAAGGCAAGGTATGCATTTTTTATAGGCTACAAAATTCCATTTCCATCTTCCACTCACAAGCTTCAAGCTTGTGTGGCGAGATCATCAAGCAAACTAAATTGAATCATTCCATACATGGTTGCATAGAGTCCCACGGTCCATAAACATCTACGTTCCCTGGTTGTGTAGACAGTAAATTTAAACCAGTAACCAAGGAGCCAATAATGTTAAAAATTAACTGATCTGCTAGCCTGCAACTATCAACTTCCAATAACCAAAGGCAAATAACAACACAGTGGTGATCTGAGCTGGATCAGAATATGGGTAGATAGAGCACGAATAACTTGAAATGCTAGTACTTAAATACTAACCAACAAAAACCAATGTAAACAGTAATTATAATTTTTAAAGAAATATATATATATATATTTCTTTTTATATAACCTTGAAAATACTTTGTAGATAAAGCTTATTACTTGGAATTTTTGAAATGCAACTACTAGAGAAATGTTATCAAAAGATTGTAAAAATTATGATTTTTTTAAGTAAAGACTGCAATATCAGAACTTTTAACATAACAAATAAATTAAACAATTTAAAATGAAAATAAATGCAGAGCTTATGTTTATGTAAAGTACGAATTGGTAGGATAACAAAAAACCTGTAGGATTTTTAGTCGTGGAATTATAAACATAAAAACAGCTAAGAGAAATGTTGATGTAAGAATAACAATGAATACAAGACAAATGATATATTATAACAAGTATTGTACTAGTTATTCAGTGTAACCAAACTAGTGATAGAGCAGATTTATATCCCAACGAAACAAACAGAAGAAAAACAAACCAGATGATCTAACCATGAAATAAAAATTAAATAATAATGGGAGTGAACTAGAATGCTACATCAAAAAATAGAAAACAGTAAAAGTTTAATCTAGGTCAAAGAAATGAAACTGTAACCGGATTTTTTTTAGTTTTATCAGAATAAATTAATAACAGCAAATATACTTCAAATAACTTACATAAGAGTTGAACAGAGAATCCTTCATTATGTAACAGACTGTAAAATATATTATTACAAGTAATATAATGAGAATTATTCTACTACTTATTCAAAGTGTAACCCAAACCAGTGATATAATTGTACCTTCATCATATATACATGATTTGTAATACCAATCACAGTTTAGCTAGGAAGAATTTAAGTTTTATGTGGGAGAAACTGATTAATAACTGTTAATTTAATAAACTACAAGAAAATAATAAGTAACAGATATTAAAGAAAATAAACAATGACTCTTTCATATGTAGAGCAGTAATTGTTTATCAGCTTCGTAAATATATATATATTAAACCTCTCGTCATATATATATATATACATAGGTTTAATTTAAATAAATATGTATATAAATTTTAATACTAGAACAAAGAAATGACATCATAAAATTAAGGACTAAAAATAAAAAATCTATACTTACATCCATCAGGGTGTTCTTCAGTGACTGATGGTTTCTCAGAAACTCCTTTTTCAACATCCAGTGCTCTTTTCAGTATGCTTTCTGTACGATGCAATTCAACAGGAGGTAACCTGAATTTCTCCTTCTCAACTCTTTCCAAATTTAAATTGGTTAATATACAATCAAAATCTAAGAAAAAAGAAAAAAATTAGTCTAACTAAAGTATTGGGAATAGAAAAAAAAAAAAACCTTTCAATTCATTTTATCTAAATTTACTGAACAGATTGATTCTTTGTTATTAATAGATACTTCTTTCCAGTAGTTAAATTATTTTTGCTTAAATATAATCTCCTTATATTAGTTATACAAAACTTACACATATTTTTGGGACAGGTATACAAACACACTTTCAATTATTCTTTATTACTCTTTCTTATAGTAAAACATTAAAACCTAATGATGTATGGATATTATTAAATTTTGTTATTTGTCTATAATGCAAAAACTATTTCTAAAGACCTTCAGGATGAAATTTTTAAGCACATGGATTACTAACAAAAATGTTTCTACATTAAGTACAAATTATGTAGAGAAGTCAGAAAAGATAAGTTATTTTAGTACAAAAAATTTTGTTTTAATATTAACAATTTTTAGCTGTTTTTATTTTCAAAATAAATGGATTTTAAAGGAAATTAAATATAATTAGAATGGTCTTAAATCTGTTTTCTTTTTTTTTCTTTTTTTTTTTTTTTGAGGTCCATAAACACAGCATATTATCGCTCGGGGGATGGTGTTAAATGTACAGATGATTGATTACTAGAGATAGTGAGAATCTGAACATAGGAATAATCACATTTAATTGTATACTTTACTGAGGAGTGATAATTCTGCCATTACCAGCTGGTTTTTTATGTGCAAATCCTTGAAAGGAAATGAAAGTCTCTGTTCAAGCTTATCGACACAATCTTATTAAGATATATAAAAAATTTATTTTACAGCTATTACATACTTATAAATTTTCACTCTACATATCTAAGGAAGTGGAATCATAAAAGAGAAGGATGGAGGAGAAAGTAAAGATCTCTCTTTGTAGATGAATTAGTCCAAAAGGAAATGTGCTCTATTTCAATTAAAATATATCTATTTTTTTTTGGAGGGGAGAGTTTCTAACACCATATGAACTTAAAGGTTATGTGTGGAATAATGTTAGCCTCCTACTTAAAACCTCTGATGCAATACTACATAACAGGCAGAGTCCACAAGGATGTATTGTACCATTAGTTGGCAGTCACAGTAAGTAAAGACAGGTGCAGAATTACTAAGTCCAGAGTGTCTGTATAAACTGTAGCATCAGGATTCACACTACAATACTAAAAACTTTACTCGCAAAATTCAGATTTGTATCCTTTTTTTTGATATTGACCAAAACTAAATCAATAATTCATGAAAGCTCACCAAGGGGGAGTGGGGGTGGAAATGATGTTGGGTAACAGGAGGTAATTGTATATTTACAGATAAGTAAAGGGATGAGCGACATGGAAGTAGGGTTGCTGAACATAAGAACAGACCGATGCACGAAAATGTACCAAAGATAACATAAACATGTACGAGATTACAAATATAAGCAGAGATTCACATTCTGCCTCAATCAAATATGGTACCTTGAGAGCATGATGACCCCCCACGAACAGGGATAGGCATTGAAATTGCCAATTATTACCCAGGGCAAAGGAATCTGTGAAACCATATTGGCCAAATCATCCACACTGACATAGGAATATGGTCGAATATATAATTGCAAATATTCATTTTAAATGGCACAAATATCTTCACAGAAACTGCATGGATGTTTGTAGTTAATGGAATCCACATGGCTAACACAATTTCCTTCAGAAAAATAGCACTCTTCATTTTCTGCTCTCAGTTGGATAGTCACATCTCTTGCAGATGTCTGCAAAAAGATACTTCATCCTGGGGACAGAGGTGAGTTTCCGGAGACACAGTATCAAGGGATTTTCTTCTTTAAGTAGGACTTCGATATCCACACAGTAAGAATGCAAACTGCAAACATTCCACTGAATAAAATTTGCAGCCATAAAATCTTTTTCTTCGGTTTATATATAAAAACTCTGCATGTAGATTATTTAGCAAATACTATTCAGTTTTTCGTTTTTTATTTTTTGACCTTTAAGAAGTACTCTGTCTCTTTAGTTACTTTATCTGCCACCAATATGCTCGTAGAAACCTTGAGACTGTGAAGGGGACTCGGAAGCCTGGGAGGAGAGAGATATTGTACCAGGCAAAGATATTTTAACAGGGATCTTGGTAATTAGTACAGCAGGAACTTTACAGGGTGGATTAATAGCCCACTGAGCTGGTCTAGAAGTTAATGCGACATTGCAAATCAGCTGATTTCAAGTTGAGTTCCAAGGTTCAAATCCTAGTAAAGGCGGTTACTTTTATACACACTGAGTGCTATATTCTTTGGTTTCAATTAATCACACTTCTGAGGAGTGGTCAAACTAAGATTGTACAAGACAACATTCACATTCATATATATCATCCTCTGAAGTAATGCCTTATGGTAGTTCTGGCAGCTAAACAGAAAAAAAAAAGAGTAACTCAGTGTGTAATTGGAAGAAATACTGCAGAGGCTAGGGCAGTGGGGATGCCAACCCTCACAGTCCTAAAGAGTAAGATTCCCTGACAGGATAAAAATGATCAGAAATAATCATTTAGTGAAGGTCTATTTCACAAGAACTAAGAAATGCACAATCATAACAAATCAATTTAAATTATACTCACTGAGTTATTTAAGAAAGAAGTGGTTGGAAACCTCTGGATCATCTGATGTAGAATTATTTAACAGTATTTACAACAAATTTTCTTGACCACAATATCATGCTTATAATAAAAAAAAAATTTAATAAACTTGGACCAGACAGAAATGAAGCTCAAATCCTTTAAAATTTTAATTATACAACTGAACTACCTGTTAACCTTCAATATAAAAAGGTTTTACATCATTAAAACACCTTTTTTATGTAGAATTTGAACAACCATAAACTAAACAAGCAAAATAAGACTATAGCAATAAAGTAGTATTATACTTATAAAGTGTTAAATTAATACATAAATTGTCAACTCATAAATTAATTGAATTACCAGTTGTATCATAAAAATCAGGTGAATACACTTCACTGGTTGCCTCCTGTGAAAGCCATCTAATACGTATACGAGGGCTACTCTTGTATATGTTTTGCATTGCCTGACAAATGTAAAACCCACCCTCAGCATTACGAACTGCAAGAAATTCATTTCTGAAAATCAAAGTATTAAAAGAGGTTATAAAACAGAATAAATACATAATTTTTTTTTATACCAACAAAAGCTTATCATTCATTTTACATCACTTCTAGCCAACCCTTTATGAGTTAGATTTCTCGGTAAAGAGAATTTATTTTTATTTTTAGGTTTATGAAAATTAAATGTGCTGCTTACATTCCAAAAAAAATTCTTTTAACCTGCACATAGACATCAAATTGATTTATTACACTATTTTTCAGTATATTATTAAATAAAAGTGTGAATAAGGAATAAAAGCTAGGAAAGTATAATAAAGAAAATATAGAAGGGCAGTTAATAACAGGCCAACTGAAAAATATTGGAAATACAGGGAATAGGATAATCAATTTTCAAATTTACTGGTGCCAAGAACCTGCATTAAGGTAAAACACTATCACAATTAACAGAAAAGATAAAGAACAGCTTACCCCTGAGCTTTTTACTAAAAATAATGATAATAAAAATTCACTACTTACTTATAGAAAACAATAAGTTTATCATCATTGGCCTTGCTTGGAGTTGTTTTGTTCATTTTAGCAATAATGGAGAACTCAGGCAGAGGGCTCTGATAAGGCTGAGTAGGTAATCGTACCCTCTTGGACTTTCTGTCATCTAAACTTTCATTCTTTGACGACTCTGCTCCTGGGGTTGATGCTGATGATGCTTGTACTACTGGTGACTGCTGAAAACATATAAAAAGTATTAACCAATGACATTCAAATGGCATTTAAGGACCACTACCCTTACAACATTGAAAATAGTTCCTTTACTACAACTTATCTGAGCTGGTTTAGTCTAAAAAGACATGTATATTGCTTACATTATAGTGATTTATTCTCTAAATCAACACAGTACTCATTCACAGTTACTTTATAGAAAAATGGATTTTGTAGTTTATAAAAAAATCCAAGCCTTAAGAGATTCTTTTACATTAATTATAAACAAAAACTGATTAACCAAACATAGGATAAAATTAATATAAAAGTGATTAAAGATAAAATACGTAGCTGAGAAAAAGAGCTAAAAAACAGAGTTCAACAGCAGTCATTTCCATAATTTTCAATTAACATTTTCCATTAAAAAGAATGATTAGCCTTTTTTTATTTTTAAATCGCATATAATTTTGAACATACATTTACTGAACTTCTCTAGTGCAATGACAGTATAGAATATAAAATACAATTTAGCATACCAATCAATATCCCCTCTCCCCCTCACAAAGTGGAATTTACTTACTAAATAAAACACCTGGTCTAGGTCAATCCTACCTTGATATGTTCACCCAGCTCCAGTTGACTCATCATTCAAAGAGTCACTCTACTAAAGAGCTATCTGGTACCAAGTGAAAAATAAAATGTACGACTACTGTGAACTGCAAAGATGTAAATATACAATCATAATCTATGGATAATCAAAATTTTAATTGTGATGAATTTAGTTAAATAGTTCCAAAAGTAAATGAACCCAATTAATATTTGTATGAATTATTGAGGATGATAATGAATAGTTATACCATAAACGGATTAATTGATAGCATAAAATAGATTAGAAGCTTAAAAAAAAAAAAAATCATGGAAAAAAAAAGATTGTGACAAACATAGATAATGTTTTTAATTAAAATGTAATAAATTATATAACAATAACCATAAAAAAGCTAAATAAGTGCTATGAAAGAAATTAAACAATTTCTATAAGAACAATTACCTATATAAAACTTTTATGTATTCTACTTTTTTTATAATTACGACCAAAATTAAAGTATTTCTAAGTCATTAGATGCTGAAATTCTTAGAATCACTTCAGTTTGTCAGACATTAACTGGTCCAACTATTATAAGTGGCCAGTAAAAAGCCAACTTATGTAAACTGCTTATTACAGCCATTGGAATTTTCTGTCAAAGAAGAAGGAAAGTATTGTTATTCAAAACATTTTTGACTTACTTTAATTCATGAGATTGAAAATCATTGAATTTATTTTACGATATGTCTTCTTAGACTTAGAAGTTTACAATTTTTTTAAAGCAAGATTTAGCTGCAGCCTAATAAAAATTCTAATTATATTATTAAACCAATCCTTATGGGGGGGAAAAAATTGGGACACATTTAGATGGCATATGATTACATTGTGCAGTCTAAAAATCTACAATTAACTATATTTAGAGCATAATTAAAATAAAACAATCATGTTTTGTTAAGTTAATATTTACCTTACTCGTACATCACACAACATTTATTGATAAATCCAGGATGTAAATAGGATAGGAATACAGAAATGAGGTTTAGGTAGCATGTCACACATGGGAATTCAACTGGTAATTTTCAATACTGCAAAAATTATTTATTACATTTAGTTGTATGAAATTATAAAAAAAATAAAAAATAAGATATACTTAACTTTAAATTAATATTTCTTTCAAATGAAAAGAAAAAGTAAAAAATATTATTAAAACTATTCCTTACTTTTCAAACCCATCACTTTGTTCCACGGGTTCCCCGATAAGGTGTTTACCAAGAATCTGACAATTTTCTTCCTCATAAGCTAGCAATGCATCAATAATTTATCACAGCGCCTTCTAACATTAGATACTTTACCCTTCAAAGTATCTAAGAATATGAATAGGGATGACAAAGTTTCTTCAGCAGAATATGAGTGATAAATTAAAATCAAATAATATTTCCTCTTAACATTAAAAACAATATATTAGTTTTATAGTAAATAAAGTATTTCAAAATTTTAAAGACAATAAATTAAATTTGATTAATGACATCATATGTACAGAAATTGGAAGTTAGGCAAAAAAAAAGCTAGTCTCACAGAACAAATTATTTCACATATGATACCTCATTCACAGCTTCTTTCTTGTGAAACAATTGATGTTGATGTAAGCCACATTTACGTTTAATTAACTAGTTTGAAAATATCAATAACAATGTTAATATTATAGTTTCCATTTTTATAGTTATCTCCACTTTCTATAAAAATTTAAATTGCAAATAAGCAGATCCACATTTTTCAATAAATTAATATTTTAATAAACATATACACATTCATTACCATTAGTGAAGGAGAGGTCTAGTTTAACATTAATACTTCAGTTGTATAGAAATCCTGGGCTAATTTTTGTGTGGCCCTTTAATATTAAAAGGGAAACCAATTTTGTGGCAGAATATTTTTATGCTGCTCGATGTAAAACATTAATAACTAATACTCTACAATAAAGCCAGTGCATCCAAGATGTGATTTCATGTGTGGGGAGTGGCAACCCTTGGAGCTCAATGTCTACCACAAACCTAATGGCTAAATCCCTATCGAGAAAAAGTGGGCTGGTTTCTTTCTATGTGATGGGCATGGTGCACTAATAATACACACTATTTCTGTACATGTAATCATGAAAATACATCACTAATGAGTTTAAAATAAATAGAGGGGAATTTCATTTGGATGAATATACAATAAAAAAAAAGGAAAAAAGAAACTTAATCAGCTATAAGATTTTTATAATCACACCTTGGTCTCACGTTTCCTTTTGCTACTAGATCTTGGTATTGTCGCTACTTTAATTTCTGGTTTTGATGATGGAGTTGAAACTGAAGCAGTAGGTGTAGAGGATGCAGATGACTGTAGCTGCGTTTGCTGTTCACCCCTTGTTTTGGCATTTTGGTCCACAGAGGTTATATTTGTCTTACTCTCAGTTGATTCTGATTGCTGCTGAACAATAGCTTGCTTAGAACCACCATCACCAGACGCAACAACTGAAGTGGAACTTGTTTTATCAGCTCCAGAGTTATCAGCAGATGCTGCACTTGATTCACCACATTTCCCAGAATCACTTGTTTTTAGTGTCGTCGAACTAGTATTTGTTACATTAGCAGTAATTGAAACAGGTGCCACAGTTGTTGGCTGCGATGTTAAAGGTTGTACATGTGTACTCTGAGATTGTGGAGATACTGTGGTAGATAATGGGACCTGCCCTTTAACACCACTTGATGTTTCAACATTTACTTGTTCTGGTTTACCACGAGAAGTGGTTGAAGAAGAATTAGAGACGCTGTCTGACTTGACTGGCACAGATCCCGTTCCTAAAAAATATAAATAAAATCAACTAACATATTAAATTACATTAATTCATTTAAAACATTTTTTGTTTCATATTTTTTCCAAGTCTTAAAAAAAAAATGTCAAGCAATATAAAATGGATAACTTGAAATTAACAAGAAGTGGTACTCTTCCATTACATGTCAAAAAAACATTGTTAGCTTTCAACTGGTTTAACTTAAATTATGGCCCACAGAAGATTATAATTCAAAATTTTGTGAATTAAATTAATTTCTTTAATTAACTTAAACATCTTTTTTGTTACAGTTATGTAATAACCATCATTTGTGTATCAAGGTAAAATGGTCATTTTTTTTTGCCTGATCCCTCTTTTGTTATTGCATTATTTTAATGCAGCAATAACCTATCTGTAGTTGTATCCTGCTTGAATGAAAGACAGTAAATCTGGCATCCAACTGCTAGTTACTAACATAATCGTGATGTCCTTCTCCATGACAATGCATAGCTGCATAAAGCAGCTCATACTTTGTGTCATTGGACACCTTTTACACCATTGTACAGTCCAGACTCGTCACCATGTGATTTTCAAAGTTTGGTTTGCTGAAAAAAGCTTTTGGAGGAGAAAGATTCACAGATGATGCTGTAGTCGAACATTATGTGCACATGTAGTTGTTGGGACAGCCATCTTGTTTGTTTGATGAGATCAGGAAACTAACTACCCAGTAAAGAAAATGTATCTCTGCTGAAGGTAATGTGTAGAAAAATGAGGTAATTTATTTGTATTTTTATAAGATAAATAAAGGTATTAAACAAATTCTGGTTTATATTTGAATGGCCCTCATACCATGAGCACAAACCTCGTGCATATAAAAAAAGTGTACAACACTTCGGTGGACTTTAGTCCACTGAAGTGTTGTGGTTGATTTCTCATGTTCACAAAACATGACCCTTTTGTCCCAAGTATAAAATACTTATTTATTGAAATGGTAATTTAGAATCAATCAACAATTTATTTTGGATAACTGTTTAAATCCTGTTCACTTTTCCTTGGAGAAAATCTACTGATCCTGTGCACCCATTCATAAATATATGGATTGAGTAGAATGTCACATTCATGGAAAAACAGAACAGCATCATTTTCATTTGTAAAGTGTTCTAACTAAATGCATAATGGAAAGCAAAAAAACAAGATGATGTTTAATAATCAGTTACATATCTACATGTAAGGGCTTGATATCACCATATAAGCTTGAAGTTTGTGCGTGGGATATAGAAACGGAATTTTGTAGCCTATGAAAAATGTCTGCCTGACTGGGATTCGAGCCTGATATTTAAATACATCTAATTTAAACTACACTGCATACAGTTAATGAAATGCATGCAAGAAAAGCCTTGATAAATTAATTTTCAAATAAATTATCAATATTTTATTTTGAATTAAAAAGAAATCTCCAAGGCAATGTTGCTTGTTAAGAATGAACAAATATGACATCCATTAGAAAAAAAAGAAGAAAGTTTTTTAACAAAGTGTTATCAGTTCCTGAAACCGCTATTACTATAGTAAGGAATATAAACAATTAAAAACTAACTTAAAAATTAAACTGATGTAAAATTAAATTAAAGCAAAATAAAACCGCATTAAAAGCAATATTGAAAATTAACTTAAAACAACAAAACTGGATAAAATACATTATAAAAATAACGAAATATTTGAATACAGATGCATGGCCTTAAAAAAAAGTTAGACTGAATAAAACACTGTAAAGACTATATAGTCCTAAAATATTTCTGATATTAACCTCAATTTTAAATTTCCAATCCAATGCTGCGTAATAAACACAGTCCACAAGTATGTGGCGTACAGTTAGTTGGCAGTTGCAATGAACACAAATAGATACATTTGTCTGAGTTATGAGATTTTCATGAGGAAGTCTAGTGTGCCTAATCAAAAACAGCAAACTTCTTCTCGTCTGTTGCTCTTGATTGAAGAGCCTCACGGTGATACATTTTCCCTAACTAGGTGGTGGCATGCAATCCACTCTGCCACTAATCATAAATCACCCTCTTCAGAAAACAGACAAGATTTTCAGAAACAAAAAGTGATTAATGAAAGAAGCCTACAATGAAGCTTCTTTTGCTGCACAATCAGTGTGCTCATTGCTGGAAATTCCAATATAGCTGGGGAACCAACAGAAACCCACACTTGTTATGCAGTCATTTTAGAAATAACAGACTGCCTCAATGAGATATACAGCTATATACAATCATGTATGACTGCATAGTATGGACATAGGCATGCATTAAATATTAATAAAATAATTAGATTAATTAATAACTTTAACAATACTACTATAGTAATTAGTAACTCTCGACACTTAACGGAACAGTATCTAAGAAGTTTTTTGATAATTGTTAAAATACAATTAATTTCAAATTACGAGGGTAAATCAAATATAAGAAGGATTTTTGTTCATCAGTGTCTATGATTTGTAGGACTGGACCTGCGCTTCTAGTTTGCTTGAGTAGAGTCATTAAGAGTGGGGAGAGTTGGCCGTTCCATACTCTCAACCAATTTGTTGGTAATGCTCACGATGTTGGAGCAAAAGGTGCTCCCCTACACTGTACAACACATAATTATAAAATTTCTTGCTCACATAATTCAAGCGACGGAAATATTTCAGAGATTGACTGTACAGTTTTGGAAACAAACATTGTCAAGAACTCGTGCAGAGTTTGCCTGGCATAAAGAGTTCAAGAAAGGATGAGAATGAGTGAAAAATCAGGAACACAATAGCTGTCCTCAAATCAATATTACAAATGAAAATATTCGCACGATTCAAGACATTATTGAAGCAATTGACAAGTGAGTGTTTGAAATTGCCGAACAGGTCGGAATAAATTATAGGAGCTGTCAAGCAATCAACACAAAATGACCTAAAATTCCATAAAGTGTGCCAGATGGGTCTCTCTTGCCTTTTACCCGCAGATCAGAAGTTGAGACATTGGAGGTCTGTCAGAGCTTACAGCAAGATTTGTGAAAAAAGGTGATGTCAGACGTCATCTGTGATGAAATGTGGGTCCACCACTAGGGCTGCCCAGTCGAAACAAGCCAATATGGAATGACGGAGAAAAGGAAAGGCAGCAACAATGAAAGCAAACACTTGACTGTCACCTGGCAAGGTTCTTTTAAAAGTTTTTCTCAACTGGCGAGGCATTTTCGCTTTTTTTGCATGAGCGAAGCACAATCAGCGCTGCTTACTAATGTGAGCTGTTGAACAAGGTGAGGACTAGATATTGCTACAAAAGACGAGACCAACCGATTCAAGAGGCCACTCTCCTACACGACAACACCAGGCCCCATACTGCAGCTCTAACAGTTTTAAAACTAGAAGAAATGCACTGGACCCAACCTGCTCATCCTCCCTACAAACTGGAACTATCACACTGCGATTTTCATTTGTTTGGGCTGCATAAAGAAGCTCTAGGTAGGCAACGATTTGAAGATGACGAGGGTGTGGAGGAATTCATGTGCAATTGGCTCCTGATGCAACACCAGCTTCATTATGCGATGCTGCGATAAAAAACGTTCCTTCTCGTTGGGAAAAATGTATTTATACAGCAGGAAAACTACGTAGAAAAATAAAGTATATTAAACAAAAATTAATTTAAAGGTTAAACAAAGATTTAGAAATCAACTCCTCGATTGCAAAGCGTATCCTGGAGCAGATATCGATAGCTACCATAATTTAGTGTTAATGAAATATAGATTGGGGTTTAAAAATCTGCTGAAGGAAAGGTGTCAGGTGAATCGATGGAATTCAGAGAAGCTTGAGAAGGTGGAGGTAAAGAAGAATTTTGAGGAGGGAAGTTGAGGACTTTGTTCTGTGGCATTTGCTTGATCATTCCCATGACTGTCAAAAGGGCTATGGGACCATATTAATGATTTATGTGATTATCTATTAAGCAACATAAAGAAATCAAATGCTGAATTTGGTGACTTTAATGGCATAGTTGGGGTTGCTAGATAACAAATTATCAACTCACTTCGTGCTAAAATAATATGAAATAACAAGTAATTTTCTAAATAATAAAGAAAAAAAGTTGTTAGAAGTATGCATGAAAATTTATCTGTACAAAATGAGCAATGGTCGGCGAGAAAGTAAAGGGAGATCTTTATAAAATTTGTTCATTGAATATAAATTTATCAAAGAAATAGTCTTTTTTACTGCAGGCTGAATGAGCCTATAAGTTTGAAAGGATAAGAGCAGGCATATAAAAGAGAATTATTGTTTTATTAAAAGGTAACTATTAGGCATTAGGTCATGTGCTTAAATTATCATATTTATTTTTGCAGGCAAAGCATTTTTACAATGGTTATAAAAACCATATGGATTATCAAAAAAAAGAAAGATGTTATGTTTTGTAGACCATTGCACAATTTTAAATATAATTATTTTGAGGCAGTTTGGCAATAACTGAATGGAGATGTTTAATTTTATAACAAATAAAATTACCATATTTGGGTCATACGATCAGCATTAGTATTAACAAAACCAAATGCACAGTTGCATATTAAAATGCAAAGCCCACTAAAATAAAACTTACATTCAGCCTTACAAGTCTAACATTTATTCCATTCATCAAAAGGATTAGTGTGCAAAGAACATCATTACTATTAATAATGTTTATTCTTTTTTAAAAAGCTTTCCAGAAAGTGGAAATTACAGTCCTCTTTTTTGCAGTTCCAACAATTTTTCTCACTCTTAAGAAATGAACTTTCAATGAAAATCAAAAAGGACTGTTTTGTATGAATAAACTACTAGAAAAAGTTTTTTTTTTTAATATTGTTTGGAGGTTGCTATGGATTAATGATAAAAATCAAAAAAAAGAATCCCCAAAAGTTTAAGATACCTAACTCATGACTTACAAGGCTAAATATGAAATTCAAAATAATTATATCTTTAAATTTATTTGAATCAAGATCCATCAATGTGTCAAAGAACAATAGCAATCACAGCTGATCAATAACAATAATCACTTGTTCAGATAATTGTCTTATGCAATTTTTTTAATACTAGAATATAGTAACTACATAAATTTATAATTCTATATGCCTATTTTTAATTTTCCTGGGCAATTTCATAAAGTGAATAAAAAATAAACCTAAAGAATATTACAACAGATTAACTCATCAAAAGAAAACAATCAACAAATATATAAACATAAACCATTACAATTTTAATGGCAACATAATTTCAAACCTGTTTGCTGTTGAACAGGAGCATTGGTCAGTGTGACAGTACTATTAGGTGTAGAAGCCGGCGCTGGTGCTGAAACAGGAGTGACTGTAAACGGCAGTGCAGCTACTGTTGTTGTCACAGTCGGCTGTATCTGTTCCCTATTTGTTGAGGAGGTTTCCTGTTGTTGCTTTTGTGCGGGTTGAATATTGACTTCTGATGATGACACATTTCCTACAGGAGTGAACGTGACAGAAGGAGTAGAAAGATTAGAAAGAGCAGCAGCTGGAATCTGACCAGAAGGAGTAGATGAAGAAGAAGTGATCTGAATCTGAGGTACAACAGATGGTGAGGATGAGGCTGGGGCATTACTTTGGACGATTGGTGTTATAGTCAGCGGAATAGCTGATGTCACGTTCGGTTGCCCCTCAACACCATTAGAAGTTGGTTTGAGGTTAAGAGTATTGGAGCTTTGTTGCTGTTGTTTTTCTTGTGTACGATTCATCATCAATGGCTGAGCAGTAGCCGGTATGGCTTGCACGGACGGTGGTGGCACCGTTTTATGTTCAGTAGTTATTAGACTTAATGGCATAGCAGCAGCTGCTGTATGGTTCATATTCTGTTGCGGCTTAGACGGACTATTATTCTGAGCAGGCAGTGTTGATGAAGCAATTGTAGACGTGGTCGATAAATTCTTAGGTGGGCTGGCAGGCACTGGGTTCTGCAGTGCTGTTGGAGCAGTATTAGAAGGTGTTGGTGGTATTACTTTTGCAGTGGGAACACCCGGAGGTGGTGGTGGCATCACTGGTTTCACTGGAGATGCACTCATTGTACTCATCGCACTCTAACCTAAAACAAAAAGGAACATTCTAATCAGAATAAAGAATAGAAAAATAAGATCTATTTTATACTTAAAGAATCTTAGCAAGGATTAAGCTTTAAATTAAAGTCAAATTTCACTGTTGCAGAAATTTTGTAAATTGTCATTTTTGATGCTTTATCATGTTTTGTGATTCATCACTTAAAAATTTATATTAAAATACCTATAAATATGAAACTTGTGTTTGTAATAACGATAAAACAAAAATACAAATTTAAAAGCATGTTCATTCAGTCATAGACATAATTGGTAAATTGCTATCGTCCCACTATAGACTGTACATGGTATAGCACATAACGTTGTCCATTTTGATTTGGCATTGAACATTGCTACTGTTGGCTATGAAAGCCTAATGTGAAACTGCACCTTCAAGAAAAATAACTGGTCAGTGAGAAGTGATTGACAACTGTTCTGTGAAAATGAATGCCAAAGGTCATAACGCGTTGGAAACCTTCTTCCTACTCGAGCTGAGATGTTGTAGTAAGAATTTTGGGAGTGTGGTTTCAGTAGGCTGGTGCTACAATCCACCCACCGGGTTGGTCTAGTGGTTAACGCGACATCGCAAATCAGCTGATTTCGAAGTTGAGAGTTCTAAGGTTCAAA
>JAAAKQ030037010.1:2771-16908 GCA_010016005.3 Zanna intricata
ACCCTGTGAAGACCCTGCAGGGCGTGCGTCAGTGATGAAGCAACTACAATCTGGGTAATGGAAGAAGGCAACAGTCTATTACAATTTTGTAATTTTTATATAAGTTAAATGTGGTGTATATGTATATATATATATATATATATATATATATATATGACGTTTTCCAAACTTCCGTGGTGAACTTACAGCGTTTCAAACTTTTATCGCCGGTTCGGCGATAAGATTTTTCATACACTAAAAAATTTCCATGCGCGAGCTTCAGTTTATATACTGAATTGATAATCGACCATACAAATTTTTGCGCAGGAAGACCGTCTTTACGTTATTTTATTTCTTTAATTTTGAAAAATATCACCTCATTCTAATATAAAATAACTGATGAATAGATACTGTGGAGTAATTGAAACGTCAACGTTCCGACTCGCAGCATCGTAACGAACTACGCTTCTAACTTGACCCGCTCAAATTTTTAACTTAAAATTGAGCACAACTCGAGAACGACTTAACCAATCTTAGTCAAATTGTCATATGCACAATTTCAGGTACACATTGTAGCATATCTAAATTTCAATGAAATTGATCTTGTAGTTGTGGAAATTTTCTAGCCACTAAATCTAATACGTAGGCCTATACATACGAGGCCTGTATGTATAAGGATACCGCTATTTAAGTGGATGTTATTTTTATACTCCATATACCTCAGAACATAAAGAAAATCCATTTTCATCCTCCCGTTCCCACCACGCGATCGAAAGTAATAACGTAGTTTTCTTCGAAAATCTGTAAAAAAAAATTAATCGTGTTCTGTTTTACATTGCTGTATTTTATTAACTCGTTTAAATATAAAGAAACGCGTTGTTTGCAGTTCCAGAAGAAAACGCGGAAAATATGATTTTTAATGTTATTAATAATAAAATAATAATTTAGGTTATTACTAATAGTTTTGGTTGGTTATACTTTTCTGTCTGTCTGTTAGAAATTATGACTATTCAATCGATATCCTTCTTCTTTAGCCTAGTAACCCAACGTGAAGTTTGCAAGCCGTAACTGCTTGCAAACTGAAGTTTTGTTGAAAATATTTATTTACGTATTTCTTTTGTACTGATTATTAATTAAAGGTAAAAGAAAATATCGTAAATAAATAATTTTTTTTTTTTCTGTTACGGTAACGTGGAAGTTTTTAAATGAAAAATTAAATGGTCGCGGTATGTATTTGAAGAACTTTATCCCCATTGCTATTATTGGAATCTTCAGCGTAATAATATTTTACATATTATTTTGATTCTCAAAAAATTCTATGGCTAAAACTCAAGAAAACTAGTTGAAAAACATAAGAGAAAATTAGTAATATGTCTTTCCATACTCGTAGTTCATACTACGTTTTTATTATTTCTTGTTTTATCAATTCATTTATTATCTTTATTAATATGAAGATTTCTAACCTTGAGTTTCTTGGAACAATTTCTTTGCATGTCCGTTTATTAAATAAAACTAAATAAAATAAATCTTATTTTTTTCAACTACTTTTTAAATTTCGACTTTCTAAAGTTGACCCCCAACTTAAGGTTTAGTAACTTGTCAGTAATTAGTTTAAATTCGCCTTTGATTGATTTCTAATTTTCTAGGTTCAAACAAATTTTAAATATTTTTTTAAATTGTTTACTCCGTTTTCTAGTCGATTTTATTAGTAATTTTTTTTACACGTTCATGATATACATTTTTTTTGTAGAATAATAAGTAACCATATCGAAGTGATATTTTTTCATACCAGCTAACCATTTTACATGAGAATTTAAATAATTTCACTATTTATGGTTTGTACTGTAGGCATAAGTTTGTACTTGAAGTCCAGTCTGTTTTTTTATCCTGAAGATTCCGGCTTCAATTCCCAGTCAGGGTCAGCATTTACTTGCAAAAAAAAATTTATTTCTCATTACAAAAAAAAAGATAGTCGGTAGCTACAATCAGCATAAACTATTAGTTTCTGGAATGAGAAATAAATAATTCCAAAGAAATTGTGGAGTTAATGGTAAAAGATTCAGTTCATGTTAGTCAGCTTCTCTTTTCAATTGTAGATATCAGTATAGAATACTTGTGTTCTTGTCTAAGTGTTCTGGTATGATTAATGCAGTCTTTATTTTATGACCATTCAAAGGGAAAAGGTTTTAACATCATCCACAACAAGCCTTCACTGCTTTTCACAATTTTTTGTCATTGTCTCGTCAGTTTCAGCTTTCGTAATAGCTTTATGAACTAGATTCAACTAATTTACTTTTGATCTTGTTTGGTTCATTTACATTCTTCCCTTCAATGACTAATATTCTGTTTTAAGAATCTTTCTGGTGTAATGCCAGATCTTTGCAAGCATCTAATTTAAACAATTGCTATTACATCAGGGTAAGTATATTTTTTTTCTTATTCCCTGTTTACCTATTCCCCATGACTATTTTCCTGGATTGCACTAAATATTTTATTTCTTAAGATTAATTTGTACAAGTAAGGGTTAGTTTTGTTTTTGTTGAGAGAAGGTGATAGGTATCAATTTGAGATATGCATAGTAGAATCTACTAGTGGCAGCAGTCTGTTTATGTATTTACCTTTCAAATTGTTGGTAATGACATCAAAGTACTTAAAGATATTCATTCTTTGGAATCACCAAATGTTACACTACAAAATAACGATCATTATTATAATTACCGTAGTCTTCTCACATTCGTGCATTTTGTTTTATTTTCATTAATGCTTAGCTCCTTTTTTGTTGGATTCTCATTGTTCAACTTGATTATGAGGTTTTTTAGCTGTTAAATATCTTCTATCAACATTCAGCCACTGGCGAACACCAAAATGTTCGGTCGTTCCAAAATCCATTCTTGTTTAAACATTTTTAAGCATGTATAACATTTTTTTAAATCGACATTAAATAAAATCAGGATGTCTTTAAAGTTAAGAAAAGACCCTTTTTGGATGCTTTTCAACCTATCAGTTGTTTACTTTTGTTTGAAACGTGCAAAATATTTTAGAAATATTCACTATTGACTGCTAATAATTGGCTTATTCTAATTTACATTAGCTTGTTGGACGTGCTTTTTTTTTTTAGCAGTGATTTATACCAGTTATAAATCATTTTTAAAGTAATAGCTATTTCAGTTAAAGAAATAGTAGCTTTACAATAGGTTTTTTAACTTCATAATGAAGTCAAAAAAGCAGTATGATTGCAAAATAACAATTTAATAAATATAGAATACAATGTAATTTAGTATTTATTTTAATAAAAAATAATTACTGTTATTATTTGTAAAGAAAAATGTTAATTAATATTTGACATTATTATGGACAATTTACAGTTTACAGATTGCCTTATAAGCAGCCATTCACAATAGCAGCTGTAATATTATCCGGCATACTGTAATTGTTGTATTTTTTATTTTTAAATAATTTTTTCATCCTACTTCTTTGTTTAAATAGTGGTTACATTTAAGTATAATTACCATACTTTTTTTTATTAATATATTTATTAACGTATTTTTTTATTAACATAATCAACATAGCAGTTTTTAAACAGTTTTCAAAATAACTGACTGAAGTTATTATTGAAGAAAAACTGCGATTAAATATACATACAAACTTAAGCTAATCCTTTAACACTTAACCACACTTCTCAGGAGCGGTCGATCTGAGATTGTACAAGACTACACTTCATTCACATTCATACACATCATCCTCATTCATCCTCTTAAGTAATACCTTACAGTAGTTCCGGGCACTAAACAGAAAAAGAAAGAAACTTAAGCTAATCCATAGTTGTAAAAGATAAGTTACTCGGTAGTATATTTTTCTTAATTCTTTTTTTGTTTTATTTATAAATTTACATTGCACAGACGAACAGAAAATTGATGGAATAAAATAAGACAATGGTAATTCTTTTTTTTCTGTTATAGTGAAGCTTCAAAGCTTTGAAGTTGTAAAGTTTCAAATTTATTTGAAAAGCTGTAAAGAGATTCATAAATAAAACTAAATAAATTTTAAAATTATGAAATTTTGTAACTTTCATGTATTTATTTCATAAAAAGAATATAAAGCCTTTTGTTATAATAACAACATATGTGTTACAAAATCAAATAATGTATATCTGCGTGTTTTTATAATATAGTAGAAATAATAATAAAATGTTCAGTGTTTCACATATTGTTTTATTTGCATTTGTAATTAGTCTGATAATTTAATGATTTTAGTGTTATATATATTCAAGAGATCGAAGTTCAGATGCCTACATAATTAAATTAAATAAATATGCAACCTACAGTAGATGTAATTTATTTAAAACAATTTAATTATTTTATTTTAGGCCTTTTGCAAAATGTTATGAAGTAAATTTTATTTTTTTAATTTTAGTATAGTATACCTGTGCATATGCTCTTATGAACAAAGTGGTTGTTTGATCAGGTTATAGATTAAAAAAAAACTAAACTGATAAATATGATTAATATACCATATTATAGTATATATTAATAGTATACTATTCATTAATAGTATAATATATACTATATTACATATTAATAGACTAAATATGATTAAACAATCATTTAAATATTAAGAATATATTTTACTTGAATATTATTTATTTTTTTTACCAAACTATTCAGGGGATTTATTCTGAATAGGGGTTCTCATCTTGAATGGACAAAGATACTTATGATATCCAGTAAAAGTGAATCGATATAATAGAATTTATTTTTAATTAAACTTGTTTCATACTTTCAGAAGGCGTTGAAAGTTGAAATTAAAATTGATTTAATTAAATATATAGGTTGAGTGTAAGTTTTTCCTTTGGTAAATTAATTCACCACATAAGCTTGAAGCTTGTCTTTTTATGGTTTAGATTGGATGGATTATAATGTAGAGTACGAGTTGGAGAAAAAAGTGGAAGTTTAACTGAGGGTTCAAACCCAAAACCTTTGGGAATTTTAATTAGATAAAGAATACAATAATATACATTTAAATAAAAATCTCTTTTGGCACACCGGAAGGCAGAGGTAGATTTCACTGATGTTAAGTAGGGTATAAAAAAGGATTCCACTTAGAGTTAAGAAAAATTTCAAATTTACTCGACAATAGTTGTAAAACATGTGAAAAAACGTTTTACATGTTTAGCATATGACAAGCCCCATCTTCTTATAATCCCAGCAACATTTTGGTCATCCCTTACTGTTAGGGTTGGTCATATCAAAAATTGTTACAGACAAAAGTTTTAGGTAATGTTTAGAGGACTAACTACCACTTTAAATCGACTTTATACTCTGCCTATTAAGAAGGTTATGATTTTTTTTTTTCTTCGTAACCTTGTTTTTTCCAACCCCTGGGCCAATGGTTGGTGATACTAAAAAACTTTACTTAGATAAGTTTTAGGCCCTTATCCAAAGAATAACTTTAAATGAATTTGATATTTTACTTAAGAAAGTTATAGCGATATTTTATTTTTTTGAAAAAGCTCCCCTATTTCCACCCTCATGGTCCAATTTTGCCCATTCACTAACTCGATCAAGATTTTGGGTTGTTATATTTTATGTATCAATTTGAAAGTGATTGGCACAAAATTATGACAGTAAGCGTGTTCGCAAGAAAGTGAAGTAAACTTGAACTAATGATGGTTTTGGAGTCTGGTGATGTGAAACGTGAGATATGTCAAAATTTTCTAGAAGTTGAATCATTTACCCTTTACATTGCTTTCTTATGAAATCTACCTAATACTATTACATTTTGCATTTAACCATTAAAATTTTGATTTATATTATAGAACTCTGGTTAAACAGATATGAATAAAATAATAAATTTAAAACCAACAGAATTAGACATTAATTGAAATAATCAAAAAAAATTTTATTTTTTTATAAATGCATTTTTCTTGTTATGTATAAACTAGTTCTCAGCATGAGTAGAAAAACCAATTGACTTCAAAATAATTGAAAGAGAATTCAGTAAAGAAATTTTTAAGGTGATAAATTAAAAAAATAACGGTTTTGTATCCTTGGTTGGATTACAACGTTTAACAAAATAAATATGTTTGATTTAAATTAAGTCATTACTTAGTTACTTTACTTACTTAGAAGTTAGTTATGTTTTTTTGTAAATAGCAGATTACCAGACCATATGCTTCTGAGTAGATAGAGGAATAACTGATGAAATTATTATTAGATAGTCAGGTAATGGGAAAACTTTATTAGCATGGAATAGTCTTCTATAATTCATATAATTCTCATTGATTTTAAACAATATTTTGAAAGAATAACTTAAATTGATTGTATCAATTACTGCTGAAATTGCAAGACTGATTGTGTTTGATGGAATGCAATAAAAAACAATCTTTATGGTAAGTGATAGTGTTTCAGTCTTTTATCCAGAGGTCCCATTTTTCATACTCTACAAAATTTCATTCTCATATCCTATGCACAAGCAATAAGTTAATGTGGTTATATCATGGTCAAGAAAGGAAAAAAAGTGTTTGTATGCGTGTGTGCGTGCATGCATGTGTGTTTGTGTGTGTGTGTGTGTGTACTTAGAAATTCCAGTTTACTTGCGTAGTAAAGCAGGTACATCACATGTCAGCAGTCTTTAACTTTGCTTAGCACTAAGAAATCAAGGAAGTGGTATACATTTTATAGATAAGCAAAATATGTGTATTTGCTGTTTATGTAGCAATTATCTCAAGCAATATTAACTTGCTGTACAGGTAATGTTTATTTGTTCAGGAAAGTTGAGAAAGGTAGAAGTGATTAGGATTAGTGATCAATGTTGGTTAAACCAAATAGACTTTAGTCAGCAGCACTGAGAAAAGGATTGACTAGACATCTGGCAGTTGGTGAAAATAAAATGGGTAGATTAATATCATTTAAATATTTTGGAGTTAATCTGAATAACAAGAGAGGCATGAAAATAGCCTTTCAGGAGAAAATCAAGATATGCAACAGAATCTTCAATGCCGATGCAAATATGGTAGGAATAAGCGGAATGGTAGGATCAGCGGAAAAATAATATCCTGTAGTGGAACCGAAAGTTGGACTTTTATGGAATTAAAAGTCCAACTTTCGTAATTTAAATTACTTGAAAGACGAATCTTAAAGAAGAATTAATGGTTCAGTGTATGTGTAAGGTCAACTGAGAATTAAATTTAATGACTGGATAGAACCTCTGATTGGAAGAAAAGACATTGTCAGATTAATGAAGTTTCTTAACGCTTTTGTATATAAAAAGGATGAACCCACAAGATTATAAAAAGTCTCTTAAGCCAAAAATGTAACATCATTGGAGCAGGAAAAGCTGACTCTTTGTAATGGATGGATTAATTGAGAGCAATTTTAAGGTAATACACCGCTGTCATCCCCAAGGATGACGGGAATGTAAAGGTGGAAATGAACGGTATAATAGAAAGAATAGAAGAGGCCAAGGCCAATCATAAATTGCCATGAAAGAAAAAGAAACAGCAGATTACTAACTTTGTTGACATCTTACACTTAATATTGTGAATTGTATCTTTTAATGAGATGAGTTGAACAAAAACAATCCAGCCAATTCATTTCTATTTGTGGCTGTTGGACCGTAATTAATAAGAAATATATTTGATAACACAAAACTATCCTTTCCGAATTATTCTATCGTTCCATTTTCTATCCTCATCATCTTTATTACAGATGATATAATATATTATAAAAATAACAAAATGATAAAAATATTGGTAAAGTTTTAACCTATCTGTAAATTAGTTAAAACATTTATCATGATAATTCATACAAAATTGAGTTCTATTTCGAGATAAAAATTAATAAATACACTAAAATAATTATTTTTAAAGAATTAATAACTTTGATTAAAAATCTTAAAATTAATATAGCTTTATAGAGAGGTTATATAATTAATATAGGTTTATTAGAGAGGCAAAACTTCTCTATAAAGGTAGAAAAAAAATTTTGTTTAAAGGATATTTTATTGAGCAGGGTTATAATCTTCAGTTAATTTAGCTAGCTTTCAGTTAGTCTGATCCAAAAGTTTTTAGTATTTATAAGTAATTAAAATAATACTTAAATTAAAAGTTGGATCATACTTAAATTACACATTGTTAGCAGTTCTTTCTTAATATTATAGTAGTAAATATCGTTGTATTTCTATATTATAGACAATGCTTATGTAATCAATTGCTAGAAATTTAATTAGTAACTGCCTTATTAGATAAGATTACTGTCATTTCCTTTCTTTGCACACAGCATAACGCTAGTACAGTAATAACGCTCATTACTTATTCAGATGCTATGATAGATTTACATGTGTGCAAGTATGTATATTTAATTATGAAATCAGTTTCTTCGATGAATATTTGTTCAGAAAATACTGAAGATGATTAGATTAAATTTCTACAAGATAAAGGAATATTACCATAAAAAAAAATTCAGAAATTAATAGGTTCAGAAATGTAGTAAGTTATAAATATTTTATTATAAACGATAATAATCTCTGTACATGAGATTAATCTTTTTGCCAGTGTTTCTCATAATATTTGTTCATTCAATAGTGAATAGAAAAATCTAATCATCCTTATTTTTGTCTGCTTATTTGTTCTTAAAAAATTGTCTGGATTATCGTAACAAAATCTGTGGGATAAATGTATCATAACCCTAATTAATATTTACTTGTGTCTTGTTGTAAGACAATAACAAAGAGGTCCTTGATTCTAAATGTTGATTATATGTGTTAAAAGAATTAAACTGTAAAATTTGTAAAATCTCTTGTAACAAAGTTGAAGCAGTCTCTATTACTTCATTCTCAGCATGTGATTTTTTTTTTGTTATATCTTGTTCTCATTCATTTGCTTTGTTGATAGCTACTTTCATTCAGTACTACGTAATACTGTTGCTCTTAAGTATTAATTTTATTTCTCCAGCCCCAATTACCATTTTGTTTATAAGCTCGATGTAGTTTTCATTCTTTTTTTTTGTAGATTATCATTTCAGCTAGTTTAAACTAAAACTAATTTTTAAATAGAACTTATCTATTTATATAATCAGTTAATATTCCATCCATTTTGATAACCTGAACCGTACCTTTTTGTAAAAATAGTTGCTATAGTATAGTTTTCATAAAAATATGAAATATGTGGTATATTTAATATATCTTAAATATGATTTATAGAATGTGAAACATATTCTAGAAATAAAAAATACAATATTTGATTATAAAAATACTATATTTCACCTATAAATAGATAGAATTGTTTAGATATAAAATATTTCATCAAATTAAAATCAGATTTGTAATTACATAACTTTAAAATGTACAAAAATACACATTTTCATCTTTACCCAACTTTTGTATGTTTATCATTATTTTTGATACGGTATGTAACTGGATTGTGATAATATATTTGCCAGTAATGTTTTGGGTTTTTGAAAAACTTGCTGATTTTGTTGAAAAGCTTTTCAATTTTAATTTAAATCTGTGTAATTAAAAATAAAATATAAAAAAATATAAGATAAACGGTATTTAAGATTCATTATTTTAAGCTACAGTTTTATTTATTTAAGTAAATCTAGGACATTAAGTTTACATATGAGGTTGCAATTGTTTTCTTGTAGCATTATTATTTATATTATGAATAATGAATACATATGTTGCCCTTGCTTATGTATTATACTGTATTGTGACTAAAATAGTCATTTAATTATTTTATCATAGTAACAAAACAAACTACAATAGTTATTTATAGATTTATTGTTAAAAATGATTTTGAAATGGAAAGTGTGAAATTGATATTTCATCTCAGCTATGCAGTTTTAAATTAAAGTGAAAATTGAGTTGTTGAGTACCTTGGATTTTCTTTACGGTTGTAATTAATTATTGTTACCATTTCTATAAATATAGGCTATTTTTACCACCTTGACTTAGTTGTATTTTTATTAGTAACTATTGTTCTGTTAACTTTTTTTTTATTGACAGGTTTTTATTTGCTATTTAATCTATTGAAGTACTATTTACTTTGAAAAATAGTACTACTGTTATGCTTGTTTAATTTTGTGAAACTTCTATAACTCAGATTTCCCTGTAAATTTTTATTTTCAGAAAGTGACATGCTTAGATTTTGGTTTTACTAAATTAAATTTTAATTATGAATACATTTAAATTATGAATATTAGGTTTAATCTTTGCTGTACTATTATGAATAGTAGATCAATGTGAAGAAAAATATAGCCGCGCTTGATGAGGGGTATAGATGTATGGCTGAAAAACTCAGGTCCTCCGAATGAAAGGAGGTTCCGGGTTCATAAAAGGTAAAAAATTGAAGTAAAAGGTTAAAAAAAATTAAGATAAAAAATACCTTAATCAGCCTTTCATCTGGAGGTCCTGGGTTCGAATCCCGGTCAGGCATGGCATTTTTACATATTGACACGCTACAAATCATTCATCTCATCCTCTGATGTAATACCTAATGGTTTTTTTGGAGCTTAAATAAAAAGTAGAGAAAAAAGCACTTAGCTAGAACGGTTCTCCTATACGTTTTTATATTAATAGATATTAATAGCACGTATTAGTTATTAATAGTAGATTAGTAACAGAATTTAGATTACAAAAGTTATTTCATAAATAGATACTTATTATATTTATAATATAAAATAGAATACAGTAAAATAAAAAATATGTGTTTATTTAAAATTGTGTAAATATTTAATTCTGGGAAAGATGATAAATTGAACTTTTAACAATTTCATAGTATTACAACACCAGAAAAACTTGGGTTTTAGTTTCTTGGAGAAGGCTGTAAAGTAAAGATAATGTTGATAGTCAATTTTCATAAACAGGTCCCTCGTAAATTTCCATAATTAAATTATGTACAGTGCAATTGTGCTTTATACAGGTAGATAGGTAGTTGCAGTTATTGAGTTATTACTGTTTGTTGTAATGTTTCAAAGTAATACTTATAGGTTATTAAATGAGTCAAAGAATTATTCTGTAATTAATTTTTTATGTAAATGAACAACAGTTTCTTCCAAAATAGCCATTACCAAAAACCAGCCTTTCTAGGGAAAATAAAATAAAATGCGAAGTATTTCCCACTGGTTTCTTTACTGAGCTAAATATTCTATTGCATATCAGTATGCCTAACTCTCTGGAATTTATCTACAAGTTACGTCATTACTTTCTTCACTATTGAGACTTGTATGATGGAAACTATTACTTGAGAAAAGTACATCTGACTAGCCTCAGTTTTACATCTGTGTTTTTTTTTCATACATTTCAGCAGTATGAAAGATAAACAGATAAAAAATAAACAGATATTGTATTGTAGAAAATTAATGAACCCCTTTCTGGGAAAAAGTTCTTTCACTAAGAAGGAACAAATAATTAGCACCAAAAGATGTATGGGAAATAAAGTTTCTTAATTTTAAAGTTAATCATTTCATATTTTGCAATCTTCAAAATCAGTGCAGTTTTGAATTACTATTTTATTCAATGACAGATCGCCAAGAGTTTCAATACGCCTTTATTTTACTCTGGAGCAGACATCAGTGAGATATTTTACCAACTTAATTTGAAAATTAAACTTTCATAAAATTTTCTTTATGGGAATTTTTTTGTAATAATGTCAAAACCAGCCTGCAAAATGTTGCCACTTTTAATGATTACATACAGAGATCATAGTGTAGTATAGATCATAAATTGACTTTTTCTTAAGCATCCAGGGAGCAACTGGAAGCACCTTTAGACAGCTCACCTCAGTGCCGTGGTAGCAGATTAAACTACCACTTCCCAAACTTGGATCCTGTGTAAAGAACCCCTTCATCAGGGTCTCCCCTGGCTCATCGAACCATTCCGACCTTCCACTTGTGGAGTACCGAAATGGCTCTTCTCAGGGGAGATACCCTTCCTGTTACCACACGTAACCTTTGGTGGGGGTCCCTATACACCTATCGTGTATACGTTTACGCACCGGAGCCTCCTCCCCGTGCGCGATCCTCTCAAACCTCGAGGGTCCCCCATGCGTCTTCGGAAGGTATCCCGATTCAGGATACTCTTGTATGTGCCCCGAATCAAGGCATCCTCCAGGATACCTCCTTGGCCCTAGACGTCGCCATGATTCAACCCGGGCGTACATTATCTTTTTACGCCTTTCCCATTTTTTATACATATTTAAACTCTTTACACCAGAACTGTTTACTCTTCCTGTGTGGCAGTGACGTATGTCATTGCCATGATGCGTCGTGAAGACCTGCCAGCATCACTACTCTTGGATTTCAGCAACATCAAACGAGCAAGCACATTTTACAATAAACACTGCATATTAAAACTACAGTTAAACAAGAATCAATACACAAAGTAATTTCACAAAGTCTACAGGAATATGGGTCGCCATTCCAGGTACCTGAATCACATACTCTGCGCTACATAAACAAGAGTGTAATACAACAAAACACGAAGAAAAATTGATATCATTAGTAAACACAATTACAATAAACAAGAAGAACAAAACATGTTAAACTACGTACACGCCGTTACATACATTCCGCTCACGTAACTAAAGTACTTGAGTGGGGACCCTATTTCCCGCGGACCGTTAGTTAATCAACGGTCCACGCTGTGTCGCCTCCTCCGTCTTTGAACGCAGGATACCAAACACCATGTAGGAACATGTAATGATCGTATTGTCTGGTGTCAACCATAACAACCCGTGCAGTCGTGCTAAAGACTCGTGGGTCTTTAGCATGAAGACCCATCTGCTACACCCATAAAAGGTGTGCTTCGGGGTGTCCACCTGACCACAATAAAAGCAGTTCGAGGCGCCCCATCTCCTGAACTTGTGGAAGTAGTACCCACACACCCCGTGTCCCGAGAGAAGTTGCGTGAGGTGGTGTGTTACCTCACCATGCCTCCGCCGGAGCCAAGAGGCCTGCCGGAGCACCACCTTTCGTCCACGCGCCCTTTGCCGAGGCATCCCACATCTTTTGGCAATCTTCTTCCAGTAGCAACCGTGCAGCATTCATTGTCAGACCATCCCGCATCCTTTGTGGTTGCCTTGCGCGAAGCGTGACCGGCGGCACACGTGCGCAAGATCTCAATTGCATCCCCGGACACGGTTCGGCATGCAGCGGCCACCTTGATCGCTGCACGGCGCTGCAAGAAGGCCAGCATCCCGATGTTACGCCTCTGGTCTAGGGCTTCTAACCAGACCGTAACTACGTACATCACGACGACATAGCTATCGACAAAATCAGCCTTCGTTTGGATGCCCTTAGCCCTTTTTGGGCGAACATAAATTGATTTAGATTAATTATATCATTCATCTTACACAAAGTTGATGAATCATGTCGAAGAAATTTTTTTATTGTATAAACTAATCAGTTAATGACCGTAAAATATAAAATTTTATATTTATCATTTTAACTTCTTTAATTGTTGACTTATTGAACATTTGCACTAAAAAACATAAGTATTCAGATTCTGCTTTGAATTTTTTTTAAATTCCTTTTGAGATTAATAAAGTTCCTTTATCAATATTATCAATATATTAATTTTTAATGATAGTATTGAATAATGTTGAATATCTGAACCATTCTGTTTTAAATATAAATTATAGCAACTAGGGTAAACGTATAAAACTACTTGCTATCCAAAAATGTTCTTAAATATTAGAGCCTATTTTTATGTTGTTGTTTTTACTTGCTTGTACAAAGTAAAGAAAGAATTGTGATCGCGAATAATTCCGATTTTTAGATTTCAACGGAAAAAACCATTTTGACCATTCCTGGATCAATTGTTTTTTGTTTCGGTGTGGCGTTTATACATACGTACGGTTGTATGTGCGTACGTATGTATCTCGCATAACTCAGAAACAATTTGATGTAAATATTGAAATTTTGGATTTAGGACTGTTGTAACATCTAGTTGTACACCACCGCTTTTGGTTGCAATCAACTTGAGCAAAAAAAAGCCCCAAAACCAACAAAAATGTGGATTTTGGACTTTTTTTTTAACTCCAGTAATAAATCCTCATTTTCAAAAATGTATCATAAGTGGTAGTTGTTTTTATTCGTTCCAGAATTATAGCTAAATAATATTGTAATTAATGAAATATTTTGATCTTACAGGGGGAAGGATT
>JAAAKQ030037021.1:0-11253 GCA_010016005.3 Zanna intricata
AAATTATTGTTTTATATGAACTTGTCTTTTATTTATAGCCTATCGGAGGTCGAAAAAAAAACGGCCCTCGTATTAATATGAATTCAACATGTATACCTATCTCAGCAGTTTAGGCGAGTCATTTTGTCACCCCTACTTGCAAGTGCAATTATTGATTTACGTCTATAATAATGTACGTACTATAAGCTGTCACTTGTCTAGCGACATTGCATACCGGTGATAAGCGATTAAAAATTTCGTTAAATCTTTATTATTAATAACGATAAAATCATTTGTAATACTTCTCACCATTATTCAGTTCAGTGAAAGAATGTATTACAGTCTCTGTTATGCGTCTTTCTGTACGACACGATATTTGATTTTTATAACAGTTTTATCACTGTTATTTTCATTAATTTTAATTTACTTTGCATCTTTGTGCCAAACGGGTTTTAACAACGAGTGATTCTGTCTTGAAACATAAACTAAGAAAACCTTTAAGTAGCTTCAAGAAAAAAAAAATCAGCAACTTATACATAACATTTTAAAGGGTTAACTTTAAAACTTCAGTTAAAAACATGCTCGAAAAGCAAGTAGTTCAACAGGCGTTAACAAAAGAACGATTTTTAATCTAATAAAGAAAGACAAAATCTATATTTAACACATTATCCCTAAAAAGTTTCGAACGGTTTTGAAAAGACACTTCCGAATTTTTCTAGTAAAACATTACACCGTGTTTTAAAATAAGTGAATTTTCGTTTCGTGTACAGAAAAAATAATTCTTTATCGATTGAATGCGAAGATATATTAATTCATAGCGTAAGGAATATTTAAGAGAAATTAAACGATTTCGTGAAAAGGCTAAGACGATCTATTATCTAAATGAAACTTGGATTAATGTCGGGGATGACATTAAAAAAGGTGAGGGTGGATAAAGAAATAAAGAGCGAAAAAGATGCATCAATGAAAAGTTAACTGAAATGGAAAACTTTCGGTTTCAAAAGGTACACAAGTAATAGTAGCGCACATAGGAAGTGAAAATGGGGGTTTTTAACTGTGATTTATGAGTATTTAAATCCAGATTTTCCTAAGAGTATCATGATAAAATGGATGGGGTGAAAAATTTTATGTAGCGGTTTAAAAAAAAATTATCTAGACTGTTGCTGAAGGATCCGTCATTAATAACAGATAATGCATTATTTCATTGGGTGAAAACTGAAAAAAATTTCAAACGCTTCCATCCAAAAATCGGAAATTTCTGGATGGATTAAAATGAAAGAAAATTACCTAAACGGAAGACATGTTAAAAGTAGAACTTTTAAAAATAGTAAAATCAGTTAAATAAAACTATATTCATTGTCAAGCAGATGAAATCGAAAATTAAAAATCTATTGTCGTGTTGCGTCTCCTCTGTAGGAGTGCTATTTTAACCCGATAGAATTGATGGACACATATCAAAGGCTACATTGGGAGTTTTAACACAACTTTTAAGTTAAGTGATGTAAAAAAATTATTGGTAGAAGGTGTTAATTGGAATAAATGCAAATGCATGAAAAAATTATATTCTACATGAAACAAACGAAGAATAAAGCATGGAAAGTGGACAGTTGTGTAAAAATTTAATTAAAAAAACTGTGAGATAAATTTGGGAAACAATGACAATAATTCAACAGACAAAAGCTTATCGAGTATTAAAAAAAATACAATGAGGTATCTAATATTTCTTCTTTTTTTTGTTTTACTCGAAATTTTAGCTTAGCGGTAACGTACTTTCTTAAAAGTTTTTATTTTTGAAATAATTATATGATTTTAACACAATTTTATAAGTTTTGTATGTAAAGTTATTTCTACTAATTTTTATATTAAAAGTAAAGAGAAATGGTTTTTTACACGGATGGATTGCACTAAATTAAATTAGAAACATCATACTGGTTTTGTTTTTTAAAATATCATTACATAAGCTTGAAGCTTATGTGTGAGATATGGAAGGCATTTCGTAGCATATAAAAAATATCATGTCTGATCGGGATTCGAACTCAGGAATCCAGGATGAAAGGCTAAGATGCTACCACTCGGCCAGGTTTAGTAACAAATTTTCAAATTCCATAAAATATTACATTAATATATTTTTATTTTTACATACCTCATTATTCATTCGTTCACCACTAGCATCAAATACATATAAAAGATAAAATACAAGTGTACACAATGATATCTCAGCCAGTTTAGAAGATACATCATCTTTCTGGAGGAAACAAATATATTAATTATTATTTACTTTTTTTCTTTTAATATTTAAATGTTAAGCCCAATAGTGTTACATAACTCAAAAGTTTGGAAGTTTATAAAAGAAGTAAATAGTAGAACACAATATGTATTGAATTTAACTCCAGTTATTTAAAAATATACAAAATAAGATAATTTATCTTTATTTATAACATCATAATTACACCAAATATATAATTATAATACAACAGTAGTGATATAAACAATTGTGTAATAACAATATTAGAAAGTAGTTCTTTCTTTTTTAACCTCCGGAACCACTGTTAGGTATTACATCAGAGGATGAGTAGAATGATTTGCCGTGTGTGTGAAAAATTCCATGCCAGGCCGGAAATCGAACCCGGAAGTGCCGAGTTCGAATCCCGGTAAATACTTATAAAATTACAAATAAACGGTGCAAAAGGATATTAATAAAAGAACTAAAAGGTTAAATAGATAAAAAAAAAACTTTTTTTTTTATAAAAGAAGGAAGATCATTAAGATAAATTCAGTTAAATTTAAGGTTAACTTAAGAGAATCTTTTTTTTTTTAATCTCCGGAACCACCGTTAAGGTATATCTTCAAAGGATAAGATGAATGAATTGTAGCGTGTGTGAAAAATGCCATACCATGCCTGACCGGGATTCGAACCCGGGACCTCCGGATGATAGGCTGAGACGCTACCACTCGCGCCATGGAGGCTGGTAGAAGAGAATCTTGCTTGATACTTTTTCTTTTTTATTTTATTTGATGTAGCAGACTGTTTTATTTAACGTGATGCCACGTTATTCAGAAAGTGATTTTTAACTTTCTTGTACGAAGTAAAGGAAGTAATGTGATCGTTAAAAATTTAGATTTTCAGATTTCAACGGAAATATCCTTTTTGAGCACCCCTGAATCAATTTTGACTTGTTTTGGCGTGACATCTCTACGTACGTATGTATCTCGAAATGATTAATAAAACTCAAAAACGATTAACTGTAGAATGTTGAATTTTAGGATTTAGGACTGATGTAAAATCTAGTTGTGCATCTCCACATTTTATTAAAATTGAATGAACCAAAAGTATTCAAAAAAAAACATTCGATGACTTAATTTGCCACAGAAGCTTACAAAGAAACTTGTGCATGGAAAATATTACAACAGAAAATTGTAGCGTATGAAAAATACCAGAACTACTCGGGATTCGAACTGGGACATTTCGGATAAAAGGCAAAGATGCTACTACTTTGCCACAGAGATCGAACATTCTGTTCATTGAAAATTTAAATTGGTTTAGAGCTTAAAAAAACTATTCTTTGATTCCAAATTTCTTCAGTTATACGATAATTTTCATTTAAACTAAATGCATTTTTGAGACATTTTTTGTTTAATTGTTAAAGTCAACAAAACAACCAAACTTCCCTCTTTTTTTGTATTTAGCTTCCGGAACTACCGAAAGGTATTACTTTAGAGGATGAATGAGGATGATACGTATAAATGTGAATGAAGTGTAGTCTTGTACAATCTCAGGTCAACCACTCCTGAGAAGTGTGGTTAATTCTACACTCCCAACCACCAAAGAACACCGGTATCCACGATCTAGTATTCAAATCCGTATAAAATTAACGACCTTTACTAGGATTTGAACCTTAAAACTCTCGACTTCGAAATCAGCTTATTCGCTACATCGCGTTAACCACTAGACCAGCCCAGTGGGCTCTTTTTTAGGTCTGAAAAATTTTAGTGTAACTTCATTTTACTTTTAGAATAGAAATTGAGGCGAAATATTTCAGCAGCCTAACTCTAAACGAAAGAAAGTTTTTTACATATGTTCAATTCTGTTTAAAACGTCATTTGTCTTGGAATGAATGTTTCTTTTAATCGAAAAAATGTGTAAAGGCTATTTTTTTTTTTTAATCTTCCACCTAATAAATTTTTTTAATGATTTTTTGTAACAGCTTGTCTACAAAATATTTCTGAATTAAACACTAAAATAATTTTCATTAAAAAAAATCGAACAAATAAAAATTATTTTTCGTATATCATTTTAAGGGAACAATTAATTACGGAAATCTTTAAAAAATATTGTTTTTCTGATTAAGAAGTATTTTTATAGGTTTCTATGAAAATATAGATGTATTTTCTAAGGAAAAATTCGGGTTAAATGAAAAATATTTTTGTTTTTTATAATTAATTTGTTTAAAAATAATTAAATAACAGAGGTATTTAAAATAAATATATAACTTTTTAGAACTGTGCTTTATAAATAGAAGTGAATGTTTTGTGGAACGGAGAAGTTCGATTTCTCTGAAAACATTTTCTACAACTTTCATAGAAACTTGCTTATATAAATATTTTTAATGTATTTTTGCTTATATTAATATCTCAAATCAGTTCCTGAAATATTGCTGTGCCATTTTGAATTACCTGGGTTTGCTTGTGTATAAAAGATTTATTTTATAATTACCTTTATTATAAAATATATTGACATACAACAATAAACACACGATGCACAATTTAATGTCGCTGATATACCTTGAATTCCTTTATTTATTACATTCACTCTCCTGAAAAAGAAAACGATTGATTATTAGTAGTGTAAATGGTTAAAGTTAATTTATTTTATACAAAATTTTAACACCCGATTTTATATGATTAAATGTTTTTGATAAATATGAAATTTATTAAATAATTTAATCTTCTGGTGACCCTTTCTGGTTTATGTAAAACAAATTGTTAGAGATAGTAGGATGTAGGAGGTATACCGAAATGAAACGACTGGCACTGGATAGGGAAACTTGGAGAGCTGCATCAAATCAGTCAAACATTGAAAACAAAAAGAAAAAAATTAAATGATTTGTTTAAAAAGCTGTAGTGAAAAAATGAAACTTGTATCAAACATTGTTAGTTTCTTGGAAAACATTCATCAAACAAATATATTATCAAAGAAATGAATGAAAGTATTAATTTCCGATGAAAATTAATTTTTTTACACAGAATATGTGTATTATTTGATATTTATATTAAAAAAAAAATCTTATGTAGGTACTACATGATTTCCTTGTACACCTGGTAAATTACATATATACAATTATTATTTTTTTAAATGAAAAGTAAAAAAAAATTTATTTCATTAATAACTTCTGATATTTTTTCATACATACGAGTATATATTTTTAATTGTTGTTATCAAATCATTATGTATAGTAAACATTTTTTTTCCAATCAGAGGTTAATAATTATTAATAAATCAATATATATAATTAAAAAAAAGAAAAAGGAGATGAAGTCTGATTTGAACTGACGTGTATCCTTGTAAGGTCCAAATATTTCATCAATTAAAATTGTATTTGTCTATTATTCTGGAACCAATGAAAGTAAGTATCACTTAGGATATATTGTTGAAAGGCTCTTCATAAGAGCTTATTACTGCAGTTAAGAAAAGTTCAAAATCCAAATTTTTTTTTGCAATTTGGGTTTCTTTTGGACATTTTTGGTTCAGCTGATTGCAATCAAAATGGAGGGGTTGCACAACTAGATGATACAACAGTTCTAAATAAAGAATTTCAACATTCTAAGGCTAATCGTTTTGGAGTTATGCGAGATGACGTACAGACGTCACGCCGAAACTAGTCAAATTAGACTCAGGGATGGTCAAAATGGATATTTTCATTGAAATCTTCAAACCGAAATGTTTAGCGATCACAATAAAAATATGAAATAATATCAGAAGTTATTAATGAAATAAAATTTTATGACTTTTCATTAAAAAAAAAAAGTGTGTGTAATTTAATAGGCGTACAAGGAAGTGATATGGTCTCCATATCAGTTTTTTTAAACTTTCATGAATAAAACGTTTATACATTTTTTAAAATAACAATTTAATAAAAAAAAAAACAAAAAAAATTAATTAAATATTAAATCATTTCGAAATAATTGATAATTTTTATTGGAAATTAAATGTTTTTGATAATCTTTTTTTATACAAATTATATTATATTAATTAATTATTATTTTATAATAAATGTCAACAAAAATTGTACCAATGAAACCAGTTTTATTATTTAAAAACATTTTCTCAGTAAAATATTGTTGAGGAAAATTAAAGATGAAATGTTCTTTAATACAAAGATTATTTAGGTGTTAACTAAAGTTTTGAAAAAAAAAACAAAAAAAAAACATTAGAATATATTTTTATTATTAACGATAAAAAATAAATATTTTTTTAAAAGAAAATATACTTTATAGAAATGCATACTCTCATTGAACGGATAGGATTAGAAAAATTCTCATAAATTTATTTAAAATTTGAAAATTTTTAATTGGAAATTTCTGGATTCAAAATCAACGTTTTTCATAAGTTTATTAAATTCATTTAATTACAAATAAAGTAATTTTAATTGATTAAAAGCCTACACTTATTAAATTAATGGAGAACACAGTTCGCATAAAAAAAATTAATTAAAAGCTGAAAATTAGGTCTGACCACCGGCCTCCGTGGCGCGAGTTGTAGCGTCTCGGCCTTTCATTCGGAGGTCCGGGTTTGAATTCCGGTCAGGCATGGCATTTTTTACACACGCTTCAATTCATTCATCTCATCCTCTGAAGATATACCTTACGGTGGTTTCGGAATAAACAAACAAAAAAAAAAAGACCTGAAAATTAACTGATGATATTTAGTTATATACTTCAAATAATCTCTCATTATTTTTAACTGTTCCAGAAAAATTATAAAAAAAAAAAAAAAAAAAACATTAAAATATAAGTTTTGTAATGAAAGATAAAAAAATAAATATTTTTTTAAAAGAAAATATATTTTATAAAAATGCATACTCTCATTACGGATTAGAAAAATTCCCACTATCATATTTAAACTGTGCAAATCTTCCATTGGAAATTTCTGGATTGAAAATCAACGTTTTTCATAATTTTACTAGACTCATCTAATTGCATACAAATTAATTGTAATTGATTAAAGCCTACACTCATTAAATTAATGAAGAACAATTAACATAAAAAACATTAATCTAACCTGAAAGTTAACTGATGATATTTAATTATATACTTCAAATAATCTCTCATTATTTTTAACTGAGTTTCAGAAAAATTATTGTCTGCATCTTTATATCCTTTTATATTAAATTTTGTATTGTCGTTGTATGTTTTTATTATTAAATTTTCCATTTCATTTATTGATAGAATAAGTAATTTTATATCATTTGTAACAATTTCCATCGATAAAAATGATACAGAAAATGATACATATCCATGTATACCGGATAATAATATGTAAGTACTTTGTAATATATACCATATAAAATAGATTTTTATAATTTTCTGGATAATATACAGGATAAATTAAAGGTAGATTATCAACTTTTATATTACTTAAATCATCAAAATCTGTTATTATAATATAAAATGCACCTATTAAAGGCATAATATTTGCGATAATAATATATATATTTATAGAATAAAACATAGCTTTATTACGAATATTTATTTGTTTTATTATTTCATAAAATAATTTTCTTCTATTAAATGAAAATCCAAAAGGAAATTTATCATCGTTACGCTTTATAATTATCATAACTGCTGAAATAAAAGATTTCCATGAAATTATAATTACATTGGCATACATAAAAGATCCGGTAAAGAATGTTATCGCTTTTAATGAATTAATTCTCATCTCGATATTATTCTTGTTATGTATTAAATGAAATATACAACCAATGCATAATATTAATTTTAAAAAGTAATAAATTTTAATTCTTATATTTTTTCTGTTATTTTTTATATCAAAACCTATAAATTTTAATGAAGTTATTATTTTATCAGAAACTTCCATTGTAATAAGAACCGTGATATTTTAATCTGAAAAAAAAAATTACAACAATAAATAAATAAAACAAATCTCTAAATTAAATTTTTTTTAAGATAATTTAAATGTTTGTATTTATTTTTACAAATCTAATAATTCTATTACTATAAACCCAGAACAATCGAAGGGACTAATTTTATAGGGGAATATTCAGTTCAGATATTTAATCAAATAATCAATGTGCATGCGGTACAGCAAAGTGCATCAGTCAATGGACAAAGACTGTATGTAACAAATATTAGTAATATAATTATTGTTGTGAAGCAAGTAATACAATTACACGTACATATACGTCCGTGTTCGTACTTTATTATATCATGATATGGTTATTGATCATAAGTTACGTAAATACATATATTGCGCCAGGATGCAGTCTACAAAGGGTCAAATTAGTAGCAGCAAAATTTAATTATTAACAAATATTAATTTTTTTTTCTCTATATTTAGTGTTTTCATGATGATTTTGGCTTTGTTGGAGATACGGAAAGAATATAGTAATTTTATATAACTTCCCTTTTGTTTTTCAATATATAAATAGAAATTTATTCGAAATAACCTACCTATAGCTATGAATTGCACGTAAAACGAAACCAAATTTTTTTTATTTATTTTTTTTCTTTTCTTGAAGTTTTAGAGGCATCGACTACTTAGGTCATTAGTCCCTTCTACTCAAAAAAAAAAAGAAAATCATTATTAGACATAAAATTCCCAGCAGTGGAAGACGCTAAGTAGAGATGGTTCATTTTTTGGGCTTCTGGTTCTTTTTGTTCGCCAACCACTATTTCATTCTTTGTGAAAATTATCTTACAAAGAAATAATGAGAATTTATGAAATTTATTTAATTTATGAAGAATATGAAGTAATTGAAGATTATGAAGAATAATTTATGAAGTATGTTTAATTTATGAAGAATAGTAAGAAATAAATAGAAATTAGCTCGTCTTTCCTCGCTCCACTTAGTCCCGGGTTATGTGACTCTTATCTCCGGTTTAACCTCCCATATTTCAATCTTCCTTCTGATTTCGTTCCTTTCGTATATTTCTTCTTCAGTGTTTTGTGCTTATTTCAAATCCTTCCTTAGTTTTGTTTTCATTCTCCTCAACTGTTTGTTTTTTTTTTTTTTTTGAAATTTTTTGTTTGCTTGTTTTTTAAAAAAAACTTTTTTCGTTATAATAAGATATTTATTATTTTATTATGAAAGATCTACATAATTATTATTATAATACTAAAAAGAAAAAGATAAATATATATATATATCTTTATAATATATATCTAATAAACATACTAATCTAATATAATATTAAGTTAATGTAAAGAATTTATTATATAATAATTCTGCATTTTAATATCAAATACTAGCATCAATAATAAATTATAATACTAATGTAAAGTAGTTTTTGTAAAGGTAATCATATAAAATAAATAATTTAATTGCATTTTATTCAAGATGATTAGAAAATAACATTAATTTAAAATAAATAATCATTGTATGAGTTTATAATTGTATGAACGATGCTATATAATTTACAATCTTTCTCGTTATTCTATATTCTGGAAGCCTCATTATGTGACCGTAAAATTTAAGACGCTTTTTTCTCATGTCTGCTTCTATATTTGAGTACGCTTGAACTCTAGATGTTTTCTGTAGTTTGTACCCATTTACGGTCTATCTCGGTCCCAGAATTTTCCTAATTTTGTTTATAACTATGTAATTATATTCCTTATAATTTTTAAAATAGAGTTTAAATTTAAAAAAAAAACTGCTTTTCAAGAATAAATTTTGTTAATTTGGTAATATATTGATGTTAATTAAATTTACTAATCTCAAATGTAAAAAAATAAATGCGTAATTTTATTGTTAACAAAGAAAATAATAACAAATAAAATGTTTATTAATATTAAGCATTTTATTCTACTTTCATGAAGTTTGAAATTAAATTAGGAAATAAGAAAGCACTTAAACCGCTTAAAAAGTTACTTGACATGTAAAACCAAATAGTTTTATAGATTTTCAAACAATCAGCAAGAGCTGAAGAATTAAAAAATAAATAAATAAAGAAAAAATAATTAATTAAGAAATAAAAAATGCTTAAATAACTTTAAAAAAATATTTTAGATTGATCTCTATATGATTAAAATAAAAGCAACGATTTACTAAAAGAGTAAGGAGTATTAATTTATGTAATCACAAATAAAAGGTAAAAAAGAGTTAACTCCCTAAATATTTCGACTCGCATTATTCAACAGGACCTAATGCTTGTCCTGTTTAAAATGTTGGATAAGATAGGTATTTATCTCAAGACAGATACGAATAGCAAGAATCACCGATCAGCTGATCAAAGAAATAACCTGAAAATGACCTGAAATAAACTGTTAATGAATAAAATATTTAAGGAAGGCAATAATCATCCCTTAATTTACTTTGGGTATATGCATTCTGTTTCTAATAAGTTACTAAATATAAAATTAATTTATTTGTTTAATAAAATTAAATCGCCATAAATATAACTATGAACTAAACGCTGTATTCTATTGTGTTTTACCATTATTCAGAAGGTAATAAAATTGATTATTTAATATAGCTCAATTATTTTTAAAGAATTAATTTACATCAAAGCTCAATAAAAAAAAGATAGTTCCAGCGAAACAATAAGAATATTAATTCGTATTTCTTATCCAGAAAACATGGATTCCTTTAAGAGAAAATTAATTAATTCTAACCGTTACATTTATGTCTATAAAGTACAGTAAGGGCACTGGGGGAGAAGAGGGCTGGTTGTGCAAAATGCATATTCGATTCTTGGTAGGGATAGGTGCTACGGCTGGGAAGGGCAGCTCTCCTTAGGAGGAGCTCTTCGGCTTACCAGAAGTGAGGGGAGTGTCGGAAAGTCTCGATGAGACCGGAGAGACCCCGATGGGCGGTTCTGTTTCAGAACCTAAGCTTGGGGGATGGTAGTTAATCTGCTGCCACGGCACTTTGCAAAACAACGAAAAATATACAGTAAAAAAAAATTAAAGTAAATTAATTTGAAATTGATACCATCAAAAAAATGTCGGAAAAAAATTAATTTCATTTAAATTTAAGTTATATTATAAATAATATTTTTGGGAACCGACTTCAGACATTTATAATTGAAATTTAAAAA
>JAAAKQ030037032.1:0-15435 GCA_010016005.3 Zanna intricata
CGCTACAATTCATTCATTTCATCCTCTGAAGATATACCTTAACGGTGGTTCCGGAGGTTAAACAAAAAAACAAAAAAAAAAAAATATAGAAAAATAAAATCTTGCTATTTTATTGTCATGTTACTTGTCATAACTTGAAAAAAAAAGGTGAAATATTTATAATTTTTAATTTTATAGCATTATAATTTATGTTGTATGCATTAAACCATCTTTAATGTTAAAAAAAAAAAAAAAAATTATCAGATAGATTGTATTATGAAGAATATATGCCTACTGTTAATTATAACATTACTTGTAACTAATATTAACTATACTTGTTAAACTTGATTGCAACAAAAAAACTTTTATTTCTTTCCTCAAAACTTATTGTAGGTCTGAACTTCATAGTGGTTGGAAAAATATGTTATTTTGTTTTTTTCTTATTATTGTATAAAAAATCTTTTGAAGAATAAAAATTAAAAAAAAAGAAGTAAGATTATCAATAAGTTTTGCCTATAACATTAATTGAATTAATTATGGTTTATATAATTTGTTGAGTATTTTATCGACTCCCTTCTTCCTTTTCAGGCTTTCTTGTATTCTTCATCACTTATGAATTTCAAAACTTTTTTTTTTTTTAATTGAGTTTTCACCTGAGTTTGTTCAACTCTGTCGAGGGAGAATTTATTTTAGTTTGTGTACTAGTGAAATGTTTGCTAAAAGTTATTTGAAATTGTGTTTATGGTTGATAACATTGTAACAATTTTTTGTAGAAGCAACATTTACTGAATGTATAAGAAGCTACTGATGACATAGGCAGATAATGCTAACCAATTTGTTACAAGAAGTTTTTGAGGCTTAGCTATTTTTTTTTTGTAAACCAATTTTATCTATAGCTAGTGAAATGTTTTAATAAAATTTACTCTTTGCGTGAAGTGGGAAGGTGGCTGGATGGCTACAGTTGATAACAAACTGCGGTATATTAAAGATTCTGTGTTGGCATGGAATCCCATGCCAACGGATTTTTCTGCATGAGGAATCCCTCATGCAGAAAAATCCGTCCTGAGGAAGTCGTCCTTTGTCAATTGCAGATAGGGCAAACAAGACCTACCCATGGGTACCTTATGTCAGGAGAAAATGCACCACTCTGTATGTGATGTAACAGCTGATTAACTGTGCGTCATATCTTGTCAGATTGCATGTGTTATGCGGCGTTACGTCGCAAATTTAAATTACCTGACAATATTCGTAATATTCTAAGAAACGACGATACAGCTATAGATAGAGTTCTCAGATTCCTGTGACATATGAATGTTCTTAATAAAATTTAAGATATACATTTTTTTCCCTCCCGTTAAGAAGCCTTTTACACCCCTTACAGATTTTTAACATTACTTTATATTTAAGTTTTAGATGGATACTTTAATTTTAAGTATTAGATAGTTTTCCCTATGATATTAGCTTTAGTTAAAGTTATAATTTTTAATCTTAATCTAGTTTTAGTTTTTAACATTTTAACATAATTTTATTTTTCTGTGATATTATTTGTAAGACTTCTTAAATGTCATCAGTTATTAAATTTATATTTTATTTAGTTATATATATTACATATTTTCTTTTTTAAATTTTATTATTAAAATAGTATTAATATTTAATCCGGGCGATTATAAAGCTTGCTTTAGTGTTTTTCGCCCACAAAAAAAAATTCATTAAAGCTGTAGCTGTTGTATTTATTATTCTACTACTATTTATTCTGATTGAAAAAGTGTTAGTAAACGTGTGCATTTTGTGTAATGCACACTTTTATTGAACTGTACATTTTTATAATGGGCTTACAAAAGTCATTCGTATAATACAGTTTTTTAAAAATCTCATGTAAATTATTGTACGATTGACATTTCATATATTATGATTTTATTATTTTTATGAAAAACATCAGTTTTCCATAACTTGTTAAATCGGTAATTATTTTTACTTAATTATACGTTTTGTTTGTTTATAAATATATTATCAAAAATAAGAATACATTTTCAAAACAGTCTTAAATAGAATTAATCATAATATATATTAATGAAATGCTTTAGACCTAATTAAATGTAAAATAGATTTTTTTTTTTGTAATTTCAAAGTTTTGTTTTTTCAGGTGGGACCGGTCGTTAAACTGTGTATGGGAATTGAACCTGCATTTTATGTCGATTCAGGTCCTCCAACATTTTTTGCGTTTAATCCTTGTGGGCATATGGCAACAGAAAAAACTGTAAAGTAAGTTTATTTTTGCCGGTAAATGATTTTGCTTGTGTGATATTTTTAGATATGAATTTTGTAAAAATTTTGATATTCCGTAATTTTTGTTAGAACATTACGTGAATCTGCCCTTCATAAAACTAATGTATTATTAAATATTGATTATGAAAGTAAACGTTTGCATATTTTTTATTGTTTTTTACACGCAGTAAAAGTTGTTTGAAGTGGCCAACCTTTGTTCTTCATAATAAATAACTATTTACAACTTGTAGAATTTGGTACTGTTACTGCTAACATGAAACTAAGCAAATAATGTGCTACAATAACATAAAAATGATGTAGTATGTTTTAAACCTTCATATATAAAGATGTTTATTATGTACAGTTACCTTCCAATTCTGTTCAAGGTTTAAATGTTATAAACCTTTTCTGAAAGTAGAATATGAATAGTTAAGACCTAAATAGTGTTAATGTAAATATTACAGTTATAATAGTGTGAAAAAAAGGATAGCAGGAGTTTAAAGCTGTTTAATATCTATTAACTTTGATTTACAGTAATGAATCAGAAATAAAATGAAAGAGAAATTCTTACAGTTTTTCCTTGCATGTGTTAAATATAAGCATCTTTCATTACACAACATGCATCCCCAACTGATAGGAGAATTCGTGCCACACTTTAAACATGCTGACTGATACAGTAGTTGGAGAAAATGTATATCAGCTGATCCTGTATAGATTTGCCAGCAAGGAGGTGCACCATCTTGTTGCCAAATAAAATTTTCTGGTCTATCTTGCAGTCAAGCTAAGAGCTGTGTATGCAGCGTATGTAAATAAGCAACTCTTGTTGCATTTGCTTCAGCGAAAAAGAATGGTTCGTAAACTTGCCATCAGGATATCGTACAGAAAACATTAATTTTGGGGAGTCCTTTTCGCATTGTAAGTGTTAGTAGGGATTTTCTTTTGCACAGATGGAAACATTGTATGTATTAACTTAACAACTTTTCTAAGATGAAATTTTGACTCATCTTTAATCACGATACAACAAAGAAACTTCTTTATTCTGCAACGTTTTGATTGTAAAATTGGCACACACAGGCTAGGTCAATGGGTTTCGAACCCTGTAACAGCTGTATGGATGCAGTGTAAGTGTTTTCTTAAAATATTGTACAGTATCATCCTTGGCATTGCTGCCTCCACAACTGATCTACTGCCTAACAGGTTGTTTAGGACTATACAGGAAAGACTCCCTGACATGTTAACATTTTCTTCAGACACCCTTATCATCCTGTACTCTTCCTTATATCCTGTCATTTCAAACTGATTATGACATTAATGAATGTTACTGTTACTTGAAGCATCACATTTAAAGACAGGACTGTAATTTCTGTCATTAATTGGTCCTTTTTTGATCGAGTAGTAGTATACTAGATTGTCAACTAGTTTCATTTTTGATTAAATTTATGTTTATAGAATGTTTTGCTCCTAAAGTTATGATTTTCATTTGTTTCAGATACTGGGCTAATGTTGCTATACCGCATGGTACAAATGGATTCGACACATTTTGTCCATTCTGTGCAACACTATTAGAAGGTTATCCTGGTTATGTAAGACTTATATTTAATTAAATTGGAATTGAATTAAACTGAAAATCATAAGTGGATAATTGTTTTTCTTTTATTTGATTTTATTGTTGTCCTTACAACTCATAACTTACATTCAGCGCCTCACGTTTCTCGTTTTTAAATGTCTCATCATTTGATATAGTACAGTTTCAAAAAATCAGATTGTACAGAGTGAGTTGAAAAAAACACTGTATTTTTTAAGCTTCCCTCTAAATAATGTAATTAATAAGTGAGCGAATTTATATTTTTTAATTTTGATTCAAAAATTAAGATTTTGCACATAATATTTGCTTCATATTTCACTGATATTAAAATATTTCAGCTGGAAGAATTGTTAATATATATTGTTACTTATTTTGGATGATCGGAAGATTGATTGGTTGATAGATGTAAATAATATTTTTTAAATATTGTATAAGTGTCAGTTTAATTTATTACAAAGATGTGCTTAATGTCAGTTTATAACTCGCATATAAGATTATAATTAAGTACGTCTAATGTATGTAAACCATTAAAAAATGTATTATAAATGTCAGTTTTTTATTTCATATTCAATAACATTTTAATGTTTCAAAATTCTGCCTTGCTTACCTGCAGTCTGCATTTTCTCAATTAAGTATTAAAAACGTTTGTTCAATTACACATCATATGTATTTTTTTAACTGCTGTTCTTATGTAATTCAGATACATTTACTGCTGATTATACAATAAAAAGTAATGAATGTGGTAATGCATTATGTACCTGAGATTAGAGGAGAAAGCGACAAGACTCAGTTACCTTAGTAAATCATTGGGTATTAGGATGTTGATTAGTTACAGTTTGTGGAAATAATAATCCCACAAGATTGGTTTTATGAATATTTGATGGATATAACTCATTTCTATTAATTACATTTTTTAGTTTCTTACTGTCAAAATGTAATAGGTAGAATCTTGTACGGATCATTGAGGTTATACTCCATTTAATGTGGTTATTCTGTTTTTTTTTTTGTATTTTTACTCAAGTAATCTTGAAATGTTAATATTAACTAGTAATAGTCCATAGTTAATTTGTAGTTATTATATCCTGCAGCTTGTAGGTTTTATATTTTTAATAGGTGTTTACAAAAACACCTATAAAATATCAGACAAAATCGGTGGGGTAATTATAGATCAGCAGTAAATGTGTTAACATATTTGATATTTTATAAGTTATTTGTATAACTTACTCTATATTACATTGTAATTTACACGATCACAGAAGTGTATGTTATTGTATCTATGTTTTGTATGATAATTTACCTGTCCTATACTTTACTTGTACCTATATCTTTGTTGATTTATGTAGAAATTTAATAAATGATACAGTTTAATTAAGGTGTTGCCATTACTAAGTTGTAAAAAAACTAATTGCTGCTCATCAAAAGATTAACTAAATCATTTGGTAGTTGCAAACTTTATTGTGAAATTATATGCTGAAATTACAGAATATTAAAGATAATTTGAAACAATTACTACCTTAAACGATGTAATAATAAAGGATCAAAATTAGTAAATTCATAAAATTGTATCTCCCAAGAGAGTAGAAACATTGTTGAATTACTGCTATCATACGATTCTTGTGGAAATATTTTATTTAATCGTAGAATATTTTATATGACAGATGATAAATTGTGAAACAAGTAAAATTTGAGAATATTTGTTTAATCTTGGTAGAACCTTCAGAGTATTTTACTAGATTATGTTAAATAAAAAAAAAAAATATTTTTTAAATGGCAAATGTGGGGAAAAATATTTATGTTTTAGTTTTTTAAACAGGTGACTGAGATTTGTTCCCTCAATTCGTGACGTGATTATTATTGCATCTGTCTAATACAATAGTATTTTATCTATATCCAGCTTTAACAAAATGTAATGTACTGTTTCAAAGATCTATAAATAAATATTAGCATATTTCTGTAGATAAAAGAAATTTTTTTATTTTTATTTTTTTAAAGACTATTTTATTCTGTAAAGTCTTGTGTTTTTATGTAAATGATTTTTAGCTCAACTATTGCTAAGTTACATTTATGGCTGTGACATCACTGATTGGCAATAGTTGTTAATTTTTTTTTTTTTTTAATTTTAGTGCAAACTTATAACAACATATGTCATATTGTTCTATTAAAAAAAACTATAATCTTAAAAATTATATGAGTTTCATTTTGTGATACTTTCTATGAGAGGAGTATTTTTTAAATACTTAATCATTTTTTTAATTATTTGAAAAAATTTTTAAATTTTCATGGTTTTTAATATTTTAATAATCTTGTCATGTTATTTTAAATTGTAATTACTTTATGTATTTATATATATGTAAACATTTTAATTTCCTTATTTTCCTTGACACTTACTTGATGTAATATATTATTTATTGAATCACTTTTTTAAAATTATATTAAATGTAATTAATATTTTTAATTTTATGTAAACTTTTTATAGTACGAGGGATTTTGGAAAGTAAAGATACAAAGATCAGAAAATATTTTTAAAATATTTTATTTTGGATTCAGTTCTAATAGCATCAGAACATAAATTTAATTTTCAGCACAGTCACTGCAGATCTCAGTATATTCAGTGAACCAGAAAGAGTTTCTTTATTCAGACATTTTATGGATTTTTATTTATTAGTCACAAAATCTCATTACTTTAACCTTTATCGTCATAAAAAGCTTTTATCGGTCAAATATTCATTTGATTTCATAGCAGAGTAAGTAAACTGTTTGGTGCAAGTTGTGGGTTGTGCAAATTACCAAAATTTACAATTTAACTCCCATCAGTCTTTTATAAAATTCTTGCTCAATTTTCATATATTTTATACAACAATTTTTTTTTTTTTTTATAAAAAAATTGTTTAAAAGAGGTAAGTGTGCAATAAAGATACAAATTTTAATTCTTTATTTTGTATTTTGCAAAGTGAAAATTTATAAAAGAGCATGAAAATTATTTCAAAATTGACATAAGTATTTGATAATATTTTAAACTTGCTTGATTAAAAATTACAAAACAAAGATTATTAACGTAAGTATATAACTTTTTACTGTAGAATAATGTGAATATGTCTAGATTAGGTAATAGAAATAAACAATTTCAATAATTTAAATAGTAATTTAATAAAAAACTCTGTAGATATAAAAAAAAAAATTACAATTAATAATTTAAATATATAGAAGCGGTATTGAGTAGTTACAAACTTCTAATAGCATTTTTTTTCTGTTTTTTCAGTGCAGTTTTGAAAAATTATATCCATTTTTTTTTTTTATATATTTGTACATGTAAATTTGCATTTTTTACACAGCATTGTTTTGCTTATATTTTTCGCTATGTTATGAAAGCATGATCCATGGTTTTTCAAAGATGGTTTTACTAATACAACTATTTCTTTTGCTGTATAATAATTTTCATTCAAAAAATCATTAAATCTATAAAAAAAATATGGTATCTGACTGTTTGCATGTCACTTCTGACATTTTGAGAGATGGTCAGTGCCATTGTCATACAAACTGGTTTTGCTATTGAAAGAACAATCTCTACATTTACTCATATAAACTAAAATTATGCAATATAAACAGATAACAAGGTAAAACACCCGATGATTCCATGATGGAATCATTGATTCCAAGACCATGCTGGTCTTATATTTCTTAATTTAATCTTTAAAATTACTTTTTTTGCTTTTATTCATGATACAGTTATATTTGTTCATATTATTGTCATAAATGATAACAAATCGGTATTGAATATCTGAACGTTCTTAGTGCTCGGTGGGATTTAGAATCATTGCGATCATCATATGGGAAAAATTATTATAACTAGACCTGATTAATCGGACTGCATTATGAAATATCAAACCAAGCCATCTTCTTGTTTTTTCAATAGCTCTTTTACTGAAGGCTTACAATAAATAATTCATTCCTTACTTTTACCACAAATTTTTTTTGTTGCAAAGTTTATTAAGGACTTCAAAATTAATGTATAAAAAATAATATATAATCATGTGGTCTGATATCTGTAAAAATTGGTTCTTGATCTATTTATGAATATTTTCATATTAAAATGTTAATTTATTTATTAAATATTTAGTTACGAATATCGAGACTAGAGTTATTTTACGATTAAAAAATAAAACATGTATATATTTTACCAATATTTTATTTTGTGCGCTTAATTATTTTATAAAAAAATATAGTAGTATTTAAAATATTAAAAACAAAATACGTTCTTTATTTTTACTTTAATAAATGAAAAATACTTGATAAACTTAAGCTTTTTGAATTTTTAATTTATGAAATACAAAGAATTTTTTTTTTCTATCTAAAGAAGAAATTTCTATATAATAAAAAAGAACAAAAATGTTTTTCAGTACAATTCAGCGTCAATAAAGTCACACAAAAATTTCTGAGATAAAGTAAAATACTACAAACAAAACTGAAAAAAAAAAAAAATTGAAACCTTTTCTCTGAATATTGGTTTGATTTTCACAACAGTAATGTGTGATTTATACTTTGATATTTTTCTATGTGTTCAGTTGTTTGGTTTTCTTCTGAAATTCCATTTTGTCTTTCTTCTTTACCTCTTCTGTGTTCAATTAAATCAAGATTTAAACTTTTTTTTTTAGATTAAGTGTTTATAAGGCAAATTTATATTCTTAAAGTCTGAAGAAATAAAATTTTTACTAATTGCCACACACTAGGTAATAAATATACTCACAAATTTAATATAACAGAAGGGCCTCTTTTTTTTTCTTTCAGCTGCCTTGAATATCACTTTATTTTTAAATAAGAATTTGGTATTAAATGTGTTTAAATTTCAAAACTTCGAGAACTAATTCTTATGATCTTCTGCTGATACTTTTTGATAACAATCAAAGTGTTTACAATTACACTCTTTTATATCCTGAAATCTCTAGTATCAACTAATTTTGCTTTGGCATTAATGTAATCTTTGTTTGTTTCTTTGGCACTTAATTTGTCGATCATTCTTAGACATCATCGTATTTCCTCTTGCCTCTTTTTTGGACATTCTTTATCATTTTTCTTTCGACATGTGGATTGAGTGGTTCTTCTATTAGTGATGTAATCAGATCTGTAGTCTGAATGTTTGCATTATCATTACCATGTTATTACTATTGTCATGTGAAAAATGATTAATGTCATCTTGAGATTATTGTACGTAACTCTCAGGTTCTTTCATTTATATTATTACTTTCAAAATCTTGATAACTCCTTATACTTCTAAGGGATCTGGCTTAAGAACGCTCATGTGAACACCTTTATAGAATCAATATTTGCATTTGTAATGGAAATTTCTTTCAATGTAACTTGATGAAAATTCTCTTACCTTATTAGAAATTGGGTCATAATTCTGGTCATGAAGTACTTTGTTTCAGCTACTAGTAGCTACAGTATCAACGTATTCACAATCCTGAAACAAAAAGATAAACATGTTCATCGGAATAAATTACCATTATTGCTATTAAATAACTAATTTAGGTCTCAAATTTTATCCGAATACAGTCGCTACAAAAATGTAGTGTACAAAATGTGACTTGACAACATAGCTTTTTGTTTAATATAAGGTGCAACTTCTTGTTAAAAGTTTATGTTTTTCTACAATAAATTAAATGTGAAATTAAGTTTACTTATTAACTTTTATGAAGTTGAAGTTTACCTTGATCAACAAACAGTAATAAGGTTATAGTCATAATTTAAAGAAGAGATCCAGTTTACACAAAAATTCATTAAATTCATCACAAAAAAAATAATAAATTTACATGAAAGTAAATTATTAATTTCATTTTAAAAACTACACTAATTATAAATAAACATTTTAACTTGTATCAAAATGAGTACAACATTCACGCTTTGCAGCTGTGGAAATTTAGTATTTAATGATGAAAACATTCTGTAAAATATATTTATAATGAAAACAATAAAATGTATTCTGTAAACATCATACAAAACATAACATTTTTTAAACTTGTAAAATCCACTTTAATTTAATGTTAAATTAACTATATAAATAATGCAACAACCACACATCAGTGATGGGAATTTATTTACATAATAGTAATTATTTTACTTATGTATAAACATGTAACTGGACCGGTCACATGTTCAGTGGTTCTTCATCTCTTAATGCATAACTTTGTTCTCTGGGTCTGTTATTTCATAACGAAAAAGAGATAGATAATCGGCTGTTGGTCTGTAGTGGATTATAAGATGCTAAAAATATATAACCAGATATTTTTATTAGGAAATTGTACATACTTTTAGCCACAAGATTGCAGCATTAACTCGATATTAAGTTACATGCACTTGGTCTGTTATTGCATAATGCAGTCCAGTTCTACATATTATATGGATCCCTGTCAGGCATACTGGCACTGCTGACTGTGAAGAAGTTATTTCTTTTATATTTTCGTTAATTTTGTATTTTTACTTTCTTAATACTTACGGAAATTAATTATTTTATAATGTAAAATGTTTTAATATTGAATTAATTTAATTTTTGTTATTATTATTACTATTTTTTTTATATAATCTTATATGCGAATTTTCTGATTTTTTTTTTTTTGTTTTGTTTGTGGTTTTTTTTCATTGAGGTTAAGAATGTCAGCCAGGGGGGTGAGTGTTGGGGCCTTAACGTGTGACTGGTGGTAGGCTACCCAGTGCATGTAATTCCATCCTGTTATTATATGTTAATATAATATAATTACAATAAAGTACATAAGTGTTATATTTATATATATTAATCATTAAAAGACTGCTATAGCATCATTTAGTGCATGTGTGTACGTATGTGTAAATGTGTTTGCCGAGTATATAAATTATTTATTAAGTTCATCTGTTAAAAAAAGACATGTATATAATAAATATTTAAAAAATTACATTTTAGGCCTACAGACTGAATTAGTGTGCCTGTGACAAAAATTTTAATGATTTTATTAATGTTATTTTTTGGTCATCTGAGAATTTACTAGATTATAAAATAAATAATTTTATTTTTATTATTTAAGTACTGAAATAATGTATTTATTATATTTGTGACGTTTTATTGATTTAAAGAAATTCTGCAGAATAAAATTTTGTACCGTACAAATTAAATTTTTTTCTATACTAATAAGTTAAATATTTAATTTTCATTATTGCAATAGAAATTATATGACAAAAATAAAATATTTTTAAAGCAAAATTTAGTTAATTTCACTATGTGGAAATTTTTAATTGTAACTTAGATATGCAGAAAACATGGTTCTATTTAATCTAAAATCAGTTTAAAATTAATAATAATGCTTAATTTAGTTAGAATTTTTAAAATAACCATTCCAAAAAACTTAAATTTAGTAATTTTTTGTTTTAAGAGTAATTACAGTGGAACCCATGAATAATGAGTTCATTTGTAATGAGAACTTATTTTAACGAATAATATTCTGGGATTTATTTGGTTTTTTATCTCATTAATGATAAATTAACTTGCTTTTAGCGAGGTATTGATGCATCATAAATTTGGTTATTATGAGCATTTTCATTTTTTAAAATACTGTAATTCAAAAAAAAAAAGTTAAATAGCCAAATAATCTCAACATAAGAGAAATTCTGAATCTTCATTTACGAAATATACATTTCCAATTTATACGTAAAGATTGTGACATTTTTTATATATAAAGTTTTATACATAAAGATTTGTTCAGGTCAGGTCTGAAGTGTGAACAAAAGGTTTGTAACAGGACGTTGTACAGTGCGTACAGTTCAAATACATACAGTACAAGTTCCATTGTGTGGTGTTACAAAGGCTGATAGTTATTTTAATTACTCGGGTTTTTCAGTTTTCAAAATTTCAGGAAAAACTGGGGCCAAACAGTTATCTGTCAAAACTGTCCAAACATGTTCATCAAACTATATAGCACATTTCAAATGATTCAAGTTAAACTTGTAAGAGGGGCGTGGTTAAAGATAAATTTTACTTGCCCTATCCCCACTGGTAAATTTAATAGACATAAATTTTAGTTTAAAATGCAGTATTGTACCATATCAGTAGTAGTGTTTCGTTAAAAGTGATCAATTGGATGATGATTTTAAGCTAAGGTGCTCAACAAAATGACACGAAAGTGATTTGACAACAATGTGACCGAGTAGTGACAGGTGATGTAAACATTACTATGACTTGAAGCCCACCAAACTGATTTTATAGTAACTTGTGTCTGTGTACAAGAATGTTGTCTTCGTTGTCATAGTCTTCTTCTTCTGATGAAGAAATATTAGCATTAGTGAATCTTATAAATATTAACAATTTTCGTCGTAAAAAACGTTTTTGGGTACATCCATATTGGAAAGAAAATATGATCAATAAAAAGGGTATTCACTGCATTTCTCTTGCTGTAGTCTGAATATGTGTAATTATAATCAAGGAAACTTTTCCACTAAAGATACAAATTTTATATTAACTTCTTGGTCGTTTTTCATTTTTAACAAAAATGAGTTTTCATACAGCACAGCAATGAATTTAAGTTATTAACCGAAAGTAATTAACTTAATTTAGCACTGTATTTGAAAAAATCAAACCAGTACAATGAAATTAATGTTAAGATCAGATCATTATAAGCATCGTACATGCAACATGCAAATAACAAAGTGGAGCATGCTACACTTTAATGACAGTGACATGATTGTTATGCATCATTGCAAGTTGTATCATGTCTGTGAGCGCTAACCAATTTAAAAACCTTTGTGTAACTTTCAAACAACATCATATGATTATCATGTTTCTGTTACATCACTGTCACATCAGTTTGGTGAGCGCTCTGCTTAAAGCAGGATGACTTCAATGATTTTTGAACAAGAAATTCATGAATGGGATTTGAAATTGCAAAAAATATCGTAAGAATTTCATTATTTATCGATAATTGTCTCGCTCATCTGTCATTTCACAACTTAAAAAAAAAATATAAATGTGTTTTTACTACCTAATACCACAGAAAACTGCAGCCGATGGATCAGGGGGTTATTCGCAGTTTTAAAGTTCAGTACAGGTGGTCAATGCTTTTAAAAGCGATTGAAAACTTGGATAAAAAAAAAAGAATTCCAATTTATGGTTTTAGATGCTTTCAGATTTATAAAGCGAGCTTGGTGTAACATATCACAGCTACAATTCAAAATAGTTTTAAAAAATCTGGTCTCATTCCACACCATATTTTGAGAGAAAGATTAACATGATGAAGACAATATACCACTCTCAGAATAGATTCAAACTCTTAACTCAACAAAAAAAAAATCAGCCTTTCAAGAATACTCAATAGATGCAATAGCCGGTGACGACGTTCATGCTTCAGAAATTCTTTTTGTTAAAGACATTATTACTGAGGTAACTCATAGTTGTGCAGGTGATAGCATAGCTGAACTTGAAAACAAAGATGAATTTACTACATTCCTGGTCATATCAATGATTGACATTGAAGAATGTTTTAAAAATTTAATGGAGTTTAGTGTGACTAATAATGTAAGTGATGAATTTGTGGAGTACTTGAATAAACTACAAAACTTTTGAAGATTATACGTTTAAGATTATTAATAGAAATAAACTATTATCTTATGGCTAATTGGTTTGTATGCACAATTAAGATTTGATCTATTCTGCTAGAATAAAGAAAAAATAGCTTAGAATGATTTTTTAGATTTAATAAATACAGTTTGTATGTAAAAACCTGTGACATAGAACTTTTTGTTTGGTGTTCATTTGTTACTTTCTTCTATGATTTTGGTAAGTTTTACTGCACATGTAATACTTTTACGCTAACAGTTTTGGTTAAAAGCGAAATGTATTAGCATCTAAAAATTGTATTCTAAATTTTGTTTGTTAATTTGTAATACAAAACACATCAATAATATTTTATTTTAAAACAGTTTCTTCTTATATTAAGTTAATAATGACGGCATAAAAATTTATAGTTACAAGGTGGCAACTCGGAAGTACCGATCGCTCAGCTGTAATGATCATATTTGATCAGCTTCTTGAATCTCGTTATAATCAAGTTTTACTGTATAACTGTTTGGAAATTTGTTGTAGAAAAGCTATGTTATGTAAAACAGATATGAGCATAAAGATTCAGATTTTTCTATTCACCTTTTATTTTAATGAATTTAAAAATTTTTGGTGGAATTACATTGTGCAATTCTGGTTATTTAAAATGAGTTTTTCTAAAAAAATTTATTTTTACAAATATTTTTTTCATTAAGATAAATAATTTCATTTGGATGATAACTTCTTGCATTTAACTTTTGTGCTAAATGAAGGATTGGATTATTATATGTTATAACCGTTGTAAAATTTACTGTAATCCTTATATAAAACGTAGTTCTTATTTATTAATAAATTGTGTATTTTATAAAGTATGAAACCAACAATTTAGGAAAAAAAGGAAATTATTTGTCAAATATAATTTTATAACAAAGTTTGCATTGTAGTTTTCAAATTGCTCAGCTTGTTATATTGCAAGCCAAAATTATAAGCTGCATGTCAGGAGTTCATCAGAACCTTTTTTGAGTACTGAAAAGAATTAACTTTGGATTTGTAATATTCATTAGTAACGGTAAAAAAAAAAAAATAATTGTTATTCAAAAAAAAAATTAAAGTGTGTTTCAAAGATCTCTCTTAACAATGATAATTTTGAGTATTTTCTGCCCTAACTATGCTGATTTTTATGTATTGGAAAAATTAAAAAAAAAAAAACATCAGCCATCTTTTGCTAATTTACTCACAAGGAGAAATGTGTACTTGTTTCAAATGTCTGTCTCAAGAATTGGCACTACAAACTATTTCTGTAAATTGTACTCACTTTTTGCTCATTAGATATATATATATAATTAAAATTCTTTTAAGGAAATGTGTAAAACTATTATAAATGCTTTTGTGAAAAAGTGATTTGATTGTATTTTATCTATTATTTTTTAGGTAATAGAGTAATATAGAGTTATTTGATTTTTACAGTTAGAAAATTATTTTTGGGTGGGACAGTAATGTAAAAAAGAAAAATAAAGCAATTATTTGTTGTTAAGAGTTACCGATATTTAGAGAAATTATTAGAAATAAATTACATGCAGTTGATAAGGTTTTATCAAACATATTGTGAAATAATTTGACAGGACTTAAAAGAATTTTATTTTTTGTAAATTCTACATTCTGAAAGTACCTTTATTTTTTTTCTTTTTTGTTTTAGTTGAAATGCTAATGGTTTATATCAGTTGAAATGTATACGTTTATTTAAAATTAAATTGATATTTTTGTTCTGTGTATATACATTTTAATGATTTCTATAGATAAAATATATATTTTATATATTTACCTATATATTTGATTTTGTTTAGCATGCCCCATTGGAATATTATAGAATTATAATAAATATATAAACACTTTCCAACAATTATATATGTAACACGTCTAAGCACTTTCAGAAAATTTCCATCATCAGGAACACACTGTGTGTGCGCACGCGCGCATGTGTGTGTGTGTGTGTGTGTGTGTGTGTGTGTGTGTACTTATATATAAGTGTAAAAATTGACACTTATGACAATTG
>JAAAKQ030037043.1:5792-16907 GCA_010016005.3 Zanna intricata
GTTTTTGAATTGATAATTGTTTTTCTAACACATCTGGCAATTTTCATTTATGTTATGCGCCAAACCAAATGATTGTGTTATAGTGTGTTAATTTTGGTTTAAATTGATGTACATACACTGTACGAGGGCAATAATAACAAATAAATAATAAATGATAGTATCACTTTTTTTTAACAGACTTTTCAAAAAAAAAAAAATGTGACTTCAGTCACATGATGAAAATGGGGAGTGAAAATGAATTTTCTTTATTCTCAATCTAAGGATGAAAAAATTTGAGAAGAGCAGGTTAGAAGCATGGTTTATTATCATAGTACAAGTTGAACATTGCAGTTTCTTTATCTGTGATGTCTATTGTGATGAGTTAAACATAATATATTTTTCCAAGCACTGAAATTTTTATTTTTTTAAATTTTTTATTGTGGTATGTTTTTGACATGTTAACTATTTTTTATTTATACAAATTTTTTTTTTTTTTTAAATTTTAGATTAGAATGAGTAGATACTTTTTTAAAAGGAAATAAAATATAACAACAAAAGTTGGTCTTCATGTTCAGAACTGTGCAAGAATGTTTTTAGATATTTATAATCTAAACATTCTTTCAGTTTTGAATATTATATCTAACATTCTGACTGAATTATTATAATTTTAATTTGTTTTTATTATTAAACAAAATAGAAGAATTATTGTTGTTTCCTGTGATTTTATTATCTGTATTGAGTTTTAATGTGAAAATCTGGCAAGATTTGTCTTATTTAACAAAATTTGCCTGCAGTTAGTATTATATATATGTTAATTTGTAAAATTTCATTTTTGCAGCAATAGTTTCTCGTCAGTTTGTAGAAATGACCAAAGCACGAATAGAAGGTCTCCTTGCCGCATTTCCAAAGTTAATGTCAACAGGCAAACAGCACACATTTGTTGAAACAGAATCTGTTCGTTATGTTTATCAACCGTTAGAAAAGTTATACATGCTTCTTATCACAACTAAAGCATCAAATATCTTGGAAGATTTAGAGACACTTAGACTATTCTCTCGAGTGGTCAGTATTAGTTTTAAGTAGTTTTCATAACACATTATTTATTTTAATATTATTGAATGTTATTTTTCTAACAGAGGTATTTTTAAATGTATATGACTATAAATTTGTTAGATTACTGTGAATGAGCAAGGATAAGCCAATAGTTAAAATTATTTATTACTGAGGAACTGGATAGATTCTCATCTGATTTTACAAAAAGTAAGATTTCATTAATAATCCAGGTTTTAACACATTCATTGTGAATTCAGTTATGCAACTATATTAAAGAAGATTTGGGTTTGTGAAACTCCTTTCAGAATAAAATATTCTCAATGACACGTTTCTTTCCTTTAGTTTTTCTGAATTTACCTTGTAAATCAGATTCTTTATCCATATTTTTTTTAAATAATCTTTTAAGCATATATTTATTTTTAAAGTTCACGTTTTGAATATATCTGACATTACGACAGATAATGATAATTTCAGATTATGATAATTTTAATCAGTTTTTATTATGAAAAAAAAATAGAATTATTGTTGTTTCCTGTGATTGTATTATCTCTGTGAGTTTTAACTTGAAAAAATATAACTTGTTTAGCTAATACTATAATTCTAATTATTTAGTAAATCGTATTTTGATAAAAGAATTATGAGGTTAATCGGAGGAAGTAAAGAACTTTATCTTCATTTGTATTCAAACATTAATGACAAAGTACATGGAAAATATATAGGTCTTAATAGGCTTAATTAACATTTCAAATACAGAACTAAAGCTTTAAAAAAATAATCTAACAATAATTTCTGTGTTGAAGATATAATATTATTTTAAAAAAAGTTTACAAATTGACTTTTAAAGTATAAAAAAATGTTTCTGATATTTATTTTTTAGTACTTAGAGCCAATTGTGACATATTCATTACTTTTAAACAATTTTACATTAAGAAACAAGTTTTTTTATGGCCTTCACAAAACGTCTGCCACCTAAGATTTTGAAGTTCTCCCATTTGCATTTTATCACTTTCCTTGAACTATTGGACTAAACATTTCATAATATGTAATAGGATGCAGTGCAGTGGCTATGGTGAGAGGTCTAAGCTATAAGTATGTTGTCCTATGTTAAAAAATCAAATCGCTGGCTGGGTTTCACAGTTGCCAAAACTGTTATTATTACTCATCATCATTGAACAGCAAATCAGGACCAGACAAACAATGCTCTGTAATAGATCAGACTGTCCATTTTTTTTATTTTTCAACTATTTGATTGCCAGTATACCTAACCTGTTGTTAGGTGCTACTGTTACATACAGTATGACAACAGATATAACAATAATATAACACTACAGTTTGTTTAATTTATTTTCTTTATACTAGTGTTTAATTTCTATTCATCATTTTTCAGACTCACAATTTTTTTTTTAATCTATGATTTTTTTTATATATAGATTCATAGTTAATTGTTCACTCATTGTTATGTGCTGCCACCCTACAAGTTAAGACCTATTAACCTTGAATCCCAGAAAAAGATTAGTTTGTACTATAGCAGCAGTAAATAATATTAGAATTTTTTTTTTAATTTTGCTTTATACTTTTTAGTCATACTATTATCAAATTATCATCATAAATTGAATTAGTAGGTTAATTTGGATTTCAAAAGATATCAAATATTGAAATTTCTATTATATTTATAAAATATCATACAAACTTTTAATCAAACATTTACTACATAACCTAACAAAAGTTTTAATTTCTTTTATTTGATTATCACAATTTTCTACAAACCTTTTATGAGTTTTTATAAAATATTTCTAATTGATCCATCTTTGAAAATGCATCATCATTATTGATGTACAATTAATTGATTAATTTTCATCCTTAATTTACTTACCCCCTCCCCATGTACAGGGAGATTTTTGCAAAAGTAATGGTGGAATATTGTACTGTCACCCGATGTTACTAACTGTGCAAAATTTCATCAATAGGCAATTTCAGGAAGTATGTTAAATTTATACATACACCCTTACTTTACTCCCATACAGGAGGGATGTTTGCAAAAGAAATGGTGGAATATTGTATTTTCATCTGATCTTAGTAACTTTGCAAAATTTCATCAAGTAAAAAAACATACTTTCCACAATAAACAATGAATCTATGAAGCTAAAATTTGTTGTGTAGTCTTGTATATAATATACATAGTGACAGAAGAAAAAACCAGGAACTTTTGAAATATGTACTAGCAGCCATATACAGTTGGCAGCTCTGCTTTATGCGGAGGCTACCTTTTCAGTCAGTAATCATAAAGCAGTGGAATGGTCAACTACGTGCTTTTGAGATTTTGTAAAAATCTTTTATAAAACTAATGATAAATTGAAAGGTGTACAGAGGGAGTTTAGGCGGCATTACAGTTTAGGGTGTGTTCCATCATAACATGAGTTAAAAATTTGGATTAAAAACTTTGAAAAGACTGGATCAGCTCTGAAAAAGAAACTGACTGGACAACTAAGAATTGTTTGTATTTCACACAATATCAAGGTTGTAGTTCAATCATATAGAGCTCAGAGCATACAATTTATAAGCAGCAGTGATTGGGTTATCCTGAGAGAGTGTTTGCAGAATTTTTCATTTTAACTTACAGTACAGTCATTTGGTAGTTTTAATTGGAAAGTTTTCCGGGAGTTTTGAAAATTGGTAATTTTATAGATTTTGATGTACTCTTTCCAAATTTCAACTTTGCCACCTCATATCTTTGCCCCTCAAGCCGCCATATTGGAAAAATGGCGCCTAAAAGCAGTTTATTTGATAATATCTCCTTTCCAACTCATTTTACAATAAAAACATTTATATAATAAATTAAACTAGAAAGAATTTGCTACAATTTAGGTAATAACCCTTTTCTTTGTAAAATCAATAGTTTTAGCATACGAGCGTCGCGAAGTCTACTTCAAACTGTGTTTTGGCCATAAAACTCATTTCTACACCACCTTGAGATAGAGTAAGTAGCACGTTTTTTTTTTTTTTTTTTATCATGTATCCCCAGTAGGCCTAATTCACATGCAATGCACTATTCCAAAATTTACCATATTCTCTTTCGCTTGCTGTTCTTGATAGACCAGGTGTTGCAAGTTCAGTACTGATAGAAATGTCATAAACAGAAATTTCTTTCACATCATCTGCGATGGGATTATCAGTTTCATCGCAATCTGTCTCATCTCCGATAACTCCAGTGCTTATTGACATGAGTTCCTTTACTTCTGGAAAAGGTGGATGGTTGTACAACCAATCCATCAGTTTTTTACATCGTCATTGTCACAATTAATTCGCGAGCTTTTCATTTCGACATGCTGCTTGGAATTGGAAAAAGCTACATTGCAAAACTTTTCAACTTCGTCGCAAATATTGTGCAGGAATACTATTTCTAAAGTCCACTTGGAAAGCACGCTTTCCTTGACTCCTCATCCATGAGTAAGGCCACCAAGACATTTGATTGTCCTCATCAACGATTGCTCAATCGTCATATCTGACCACATATCACACCAAAATTTGTCGTCACACTAAAATTTGAACGTCTAATTCTAAAGTATCCTTTGGTTGTGAAAAGATCAGCTGTTTGTTTCCTTCAAATCAAGTATATCTGGAACATATAACGGGCAAGATTTTGCATATAAGAAGTGGCCACTGGCATGAAAATAAGGCATCATTTTCTGGACAGTCAATTCCAATTGCCCATTCTTTCTGCCTCGATGAATTGTTTTACAAGTGTATTCATCCGAAAATATTGCACCCATATTTTCGCTGTAGCACTACATTGTTCAAATTTAATCAATTGATTCCCAAATTTCTCAGCAAGTTCTTTGTAGCATTTTTCCTGGTCTGCCAAGAGTACCACTGACCTATTGGAATTGTATAAAATTCTTTCTAATTCTGCACTGAGATCTGGTGTGAAATCTATTTATTGTAGGACAATTTTAGCAATTGAAAGATGAGTTAACATATGTGCTCTTACTGCATGCAAATATGCGTGTACTGCCATAATTTTGCCAATTGAATTCAATGCGGAAACGGTGTTGAAGATCTCTTTTAATCCGCTTCCAGTCATTATGTATTCGATTCATCCCATGAACGACATTAATAAATGGAATCCACTGAGTCTTAGGACAACATTACTTAATTTGGAGTCCTCACCATATGAGGAAATGATTTCCCGCACTTTGAAATACAGAGGCTGTTAAATGTAACGAGACAAGTATGCTGGTGTAATGACTCATTTTTCAGAAGCAGATAATAGAGCAGTTAAAATTGTGTCGTAGTCACTTGGTGGAGCATTAATGAAAGGCAAGCATCCTACAAATGATTTTTGGAAGGGGAGTTCCACTGTTGCATGTTCCATGAACCCAGTCCATCCAGGGATGTTAGGCAAATCAACCCATTTTCAATATAACCATAATAAGTCCAAAACAGATGGCGTAATTGCTTCTGAAACCGCACGAATGCTACCGAGGTTTTGAATCTTTATTGTTTTCAAGCCCGTATCATTTCTCTTCACAAATGTTTTTAATGCAATGGTACCAAAACTACCTACAACTTTTGCAGACGGCATTTGCTTTAATCGTTGAATATTTTGATTAGAAGCGATAGCTTTTCTAGGTGTTATACAATGGATACCGCCCATGGCATGATAAGGGTTATGACCATCTGTCTTCATGTTGAAATTAGTGTTATCGAAAATAAATTGCGATAATGCGTTATCATCAAGATCCAACGGTGAGCAGCATTGCTTCAGTGTTCGAAGAGCTAAATCTGAGAGATGATAATGTATCTATTAATTGCTGAGATCCATACTTTTGAAACAAAAACGCTGCTACTCCAACCTGTAATGATGATGATACGAAAGATTTCGGTCTTGCTGCAGCAATTATAGAATATGCGAGAGCAATGCTTTTTTTTCTCAAGGGATGCATGTTATTTTTCAAAATCACATCATCCAAGAAAACGCATAAAGTTTCAGGTATATCTGACTCAACTTCTTGAAAAAAATTATCTGATGGAGGATAATGTTTTGTCTCGTAGACCCTACAGTGAATATCCTCTATAATAATTGCTGCTGCTGTCTTTACAATACGCTGAAATTCTTCTGTCTTGTTGTCACTTTTTTAGTTGTACCATGCTTCCGTCAATGACTTTGTAAACTCTGTATTTTGGAAACAAACTACAGGAGCCTTATAGGCAGTGATGGCAATTAAAATATCATTTTGAGTTGTGCTTTCACCGTTTTTATGTGTGGACGGTAATAACCTTCAATTTTGGTCTAAAGTTTTTATCAGTTTGTCCAAAGAAAACTGACACTTTGAATTCTGCGTAGATAAAAATACATGACTGCATTGCAGTATCAATCTCGTTTACATATGGATCTCTTTTTTTAATTTCTTCAGTCGATGGTGCTTGGTACAGTTTTTCATGTACAAGTTGTGATAATGTGCATCAGCTGCGACCAAATCATTACATGCTCGAGACGCTCAGCATTCGCTCAACCCCAATCATCATTACGAGCTCTAGCAAGTTCTGAAATACTGTTTTTCATCAATAATTCATATACGATGTACGCAACATTATGATCGCACAAGTGTATTATACTTTTTGTTAATTTACGAAAAACACGTGTTGGTGTAGATATATAATGGTTTGTGGCACTCGTATGCTGCAACTATTCGTTTTACAAAGAAAAAGATTATTACATAAATTGAGAAATTTTCTCTACTTTAATTTATTATATAAATTTTTTTATTGTAAAATAAGTCTGAAAGGAGATATTATCAAACAACTGTTTTTTTCCAATATGGCGGCTCGAGCGGCAAAGATATGAGGTGGTAAAGTTGAAATTTGGAAAGAGCACATCTAAATCTATAAAATCACATTTTCAAAACGCCAGAAAACTTTGCAGGTAACCTCTTTTTTGAGACACAAATGACAACTATTAAAATTTCATCCAAAAATTTATAGATTTCTGGATAAGATTTGTCAGTTTTATTCAACAGTTACAAAAAAAATTTATAGATCGTGCCATAACTGAAGGAGGACAATCACCAGTTCTGCTTTGATTACTATCAAAAAATTATAGAAAAGATTAACAAGGACAACTAATTTCTGGACAAGCTGTGGATATCAGATGAGGCACATTTCCATCTTGCAGGTTAGATGAGCTAGTAGAACTATTGTTCCCTGAAAAACAACCCCAATGAAGTTTATAAATGTCCTTTACATAACAACAAGGTTACAGTATGTTGTGCAATTTTGTCACATGAGATCATCAGATCATACCTTTGCAAAAATGAGGAGTGGATCACTTCTGTCACTTCAGATCAGTATGTTCACATGCTGCAAACTTTCGTTTACCTCTGTTGAACAATTTCCCATTGCAGCATGAAGCCTGATTTTAACAGGATGGTGTGACATTAGCAATCATTGCTGCAATCAATGGCAGCTGTGTGAGAATTATTCAGTAACTATGTCATCTCAAGATTTGGTTACATTCCTGGGTCTCCAAGACATCGGAATTGTCAGTTTGTGATTTTTTCTTCTGGGGATACCTTAAGAGTGTGGTCTGTAAGAGTCTGATAAAGACTCTGGGTGAATTGCAAAAGACGAAATTAGTGTCATCCCACGTGACATCCCACCAATTTCGCAGTGAGCAGTGGGAATCCTCCACAGCAGATTGCCAGAATGCATACTTAGAGGAGGACACCATCTATCAGATGTAATACTTAAAAACTTATATTAGGTACTTTGATATTTGATATTTTTATACATTATTTTAAATTGTAATGGTTAGGTTTCTGTCAATAAGTTTTTTTATGATTTTTTCAAAAGTTCCTGTTTTTTTATGTCATCTTGTGTACTTAAAAAGAGTATATATTATATATAGTATATATCGTGAAGTGTATATAAGAAGTTTTCATGTATAAAAAAGTATACATGAATGTTAAAAAAAATATATTAATGTATAAAAAAGTACTATGAAAATGTTATATGTAAAAATGTGTATGTGTGTGTATCTATATATACACAAAAACCTATGCAAATTTATTTTATTGTTTCTGGTACAGTCTCATATTTTCACTAGAAAACATTGTTTTATAGATCCCTGAATATTGTCGAAGCATGGATGAATCTGAAATAGCAGATAATGCTTTTAATTTAATATTTGCCTTTGATGAAATTGTTGCTCTTGGATATCGAGAAAGTGTAAACTTAGCCCAGATAAGAACATTTGTAGAAATGGATTCACATGAAGAAAAAGTATATCAAGCTGTACGTCAGGTATGTATCAATGTTTGCTTTATGATTTAAAGCAAAAATATATATTATTAATTATGAGTAAAATAGAAATAAATATAATGGATTGTTCTTTCCTTTTACCAGTCTTAATCTTCAACACTTCTGTGTAAATAAAATGAGTCACTCCTTAGACACAATTGAGATTGTTTTATCTTTCAGGTAAATCACCTTAGACTTGGGATGTTAAAATCCATTACATATTTTACCAGTTCAATTTTTGACTCTGTAATAGACCTCATCTTGTTAATGGAGTATCCTCTTTATGATGTTGATTGTTAACTAGAACAAGAAGAACTTTGGAATGATGCTTTTGAATTAAAATTGTAAATTATTTTTTTTTTATGAATTTGGCCATCTACATTGTATTAACCTAATGCAATTTCTTTACATTTTATTTACCCTCTCATTTTCATTTATAAAAAGAATTAAGCAAAAAATAAAACTTTTATTAATGTGATCATTTAAATTTGACACTTCCTTTATGATTGCCTTTTATGAATAAAACAGCATGATAACTTTTAAACATAGTGTGGCACTTGATCTGTGTTTATATTGTTTGTTTTTGACTTTAGCCAGTTATTGTTTGTTTCATCTGTATTTCCAAAACTATTCCATCGATTTCATTGAAATTTAGATATATAGTAGTGTATCTGAAGTTGTACATGGGAAAATTTTATGAAGATTGGTTGAGTCATTCTTGAGTTACACACAATTTAAGGTTGAAAAAATATGAGCTTGGCAAGTTAGAAGAATGGTTCATTATGATGATGCATGTTGAATTGTTGAAACTTCTTTATTTGCAGTATCTGCTGTTAGCAATATTGTTATTTTTGTTTTTTTTTATTATTTATTGTAGATTGTTTTTGACATACAATTATTTTTGTAAAATTTTAGATTGGAATGATTTGACACTTTTCCAAGAGGAAACAAAGCAAAAAATAATGAAGAGTAGGTATTCTTGTACAACCCCACCGGGCTGGTCTAATGGTTAACGCAACATTGCAAATCAACTGATTTCGAAGTCAAGAGTTCTAAGGTTCAAATCCTAGTAAAGGTAGATATTTTTATATGGATTTGAATACTAGATCATGGATACCAGAGTTCTTTGGTGGTTGGGTTTCAATTAACCACACTTTTCAGGAGTGGTCGACCTGAGATTATACAAGAATACACTTCATTCGCATTCATACATATCATCCTCATTCATCCTCTGAAGGTAATACCTTACAGTAGTTCCAGAGGCTAAACAGAAAAAAGAGGTATTCTTGTACAGAACTGTGCAGGAGCTTGGTAGATTTCATAAGAAAGCTACCTATTTTAATGGTTACCATGATTTGACTTCTGGAAAATTTCAACATATCTTCATGTCTCACATACCCCAGACCTCAAAACCACTGTCACTTCAAAAGTTTATATATTTTACTTTCATGTGGACATACCCCCTCTGTGAATCATCAGACTTTGCTGATGTCATTTGATGTGATTTGACAGTGAGAGGGCTTGTGTGTTCATCTAACAGAGTAGCTGAACCGAAGGTGCAACCATGTTGGAGAGGTATCTGTTGAGAGTCAGACTAAGGAATGATTCCTGAAAGAGGACAGCAGCACTTTCAGTAATTGTTAAGGGCATAGTTTAGGAGGACTTAAGCAGCCATAGCAACATAACTCAAACTTTTGAGTACTGCGCATCTGAAAGCAATGGAAAACTACAGCTGTATTTTTTCCAAAAAAAAGCTCTGTACATTTTCATAAACAAAGATGGAGGCACCTTGATAAAAAATTCCAGAGGTAAACTACGCCCCCATTCTGATCTCTGGGTGGGTGGGTGGGAAAGGGGTCACCAGAACATTAAAAGATAATATTCTACAATGTTCATTTACATACATTCGTGTATGTAACATGTTCATACATTCGGAACGTGGAATTATGACAGGCAGGAGTAGGTTTCGTAATAAACAATAATGATGAGAGTGGAGTATTTCAAACACCTTAGCGATAGAATCATTGTAATAAGGATAAAATCAAAACCTAAGTCGACGATTGTTAACATCTATATGCCTGCAAGTGCCCATGATGATGATGATGAGGTGGAGTATGTATACAAAGAAATTGACAAAGCAATTAAATATGTAAAAGGGGATGAAAATTTAATCATAGTTGGAGATTGGGATGCAGGCATCGGAAAACGCAAGAAAGGAAATATTGTGGGTGAATACAGGCTGGGCAAAAGGAATGAAAGAGGCAACCAACTTATTGAGTTTTGCTCAAAGTATAATTTAGTAATTGTCAACACCCATTTTAAAAATCATAATTGAAGAATGTACACGTGGAAAAAATCCGGTGATACTACAAGGTATCAGTTAGATTACATCATGGTTAAATAAAAATTTTAAAATCAACTCCTTGATAGCAAAACATATCCTGGAGCAGACATTGATAGCGATTATAATTTAGCTTAGAAAAGCTTGAGAAAGAGGTAAAAAAAGAATTTTGAGGAGGACTGCAAGAGGTCTGAGTACAAACAATAGGGTAGAAAATACAGAAGAAGAATGGGAGAATGTTAAAAATTAAATTCTTAAATCAGCAGAAGCGAACTTAGGTGGAACAAAGAGAACTGGTATAAAACCTTGGATATCAGAGGATATATTTCAGCTGATGGATGAACGAAGAAAGTATAAGATGCTAGTTATGAAGAAGGTAAATGGAACTATCGACAGTTAAGAAATACCATAAACAGGAAGTGCAAATTAGCAAAAGAAGAGTGGAT
>JAAAKQ030037054.1:0-16906 GCA_010016005.3 Zanna intricata
GAATTGTAGCGTGTGTGAAAAATGCCATGCCTGACAGGGATTCGAACCCGGGACCTTCCGGATGAAAAGCCGAGACGCTACCACTCGGCTACGGAGGCCGGCAAAAGAATTATTAAATTATTTACAAAATACGTCTCTACTTATTTTTATCTATTTATTTTTTAATAAAAACAAACGGGTAAAGTGTCCTATGGTTTTTTATATTTTGTTTTATTTTTTATAGTTCCTATTAAATCCAACATTATTTATTACAAGGTTATGCCTAATGTATTTTCTTGATTAATCTAAATACTACATTGCTGTTTTTTCATCTTGGGCATTTATCTAAAAAAAAAAAGAAAAGCAATTACTTTTTTCGCGGTAATTCCATTTTTTTTTTTTGTGACGAACTCATAATTACCATCACTTTTAAATTGCGATAAGCAATTATTATTTAAAAAGAAATTTTTTTCTAAGTTGAACATCCGGATTATTTTCATATATTTTTCTTAAAATTTGTGACATAAAAATCACAGAATTCAAGACAGGTCACTTTAATTCTGAAATAACGACTAAGCCTTATTTTTTTAAATGGATATTTAAACATACCGATGCCTTAATAGTTTACAATGAAGGAAATAAATAATTTTATCCAACAATTATCTCTTTAAATGGTAAACTACCTCTTTATACTTAAAATACAATTTTAAGACACTAGGATTGTTTATTGTATTACTGATACCAATTATACAAATAACGTGAATGACATGGGTTTAAACATCTTTCTTATTTACCAATCGGTATTCCTATGAGTACTAGGGTAATCGTGCTCAATATTCTGTAGTTGTTAATGTTTGTTTGCTGTGTATAAGATTTCGATATGGGCGATGCTTTACAAGTTGAACAATAATATATATAATGACCCATTTGTAATAAAGTATTTAGGGTAAGTCATATATGAAGTTAATAAATGTGTTATACTCCTATCTTGGGGTGTTAAAATGATTATCAGAAATCTAGGATTTTAACTAGTTTTTTCATAACATTCATAAAGGTTAAATTAAATAGGTGTTAATTTTATTTATCAAACGAATTTATTAACCGTAGTAAAATTTATTAACTACAAATATTATTAAATGTTAATGCAGCTGTATTTATAACAATCTGAAAGCGAGGTGAGAGGTTTGTCCTTCATTCACCGATTTATTCCGGATAATAAAATTATGTATTTAAGTGATTGAACCTAAAATCAAGGAATTGGTTTTCTTGAGATTTTGCAATTTTTAATTTTCTTTTACGATTGAAAATTAAAAGATTAGTAAAAAGAAAAATCTGGTGTGGAAACGACATGATTTCCTTATACGAAAATCCAAACATAAAACGATTCTAAATTATAATTTTCAATTAATATTAAATAATCAGATGTTTCACCAAATATATACTTAATATGTAATATACCTTCTTTCTCTTTATCTGTTTAGCCTCCGGAACTATCGTAAGGTATTATTTCAGAGGATGAATGAGGATCATGTGTATGAATGTGAATGAAGTGTAGTCTTGAACAATTTCAGGTCGACCACTCCAAAATTAAACTACATGTACACATTTTTAAAAGTCCATAAAATTTTATTTCACTAATAACTTCTGATTTTTTGTATTTTTTTTTATAGTTATTATTGAATTATGATTTATTGTAATAATTTTTTTACAATCATGGGTTAACAATTATTTTTTTTTGTCTTCAGTCATTTGACTGGTTTGATGCAGCTCTCCAAGATTCCCTATCCTAACAATTATTAATAAATAAATATATTTAAATTAAAAGAAAGATAAAAAAAAAACGAAAGAAAAAAGGAGATAAAAAATGATTCTAATCTCATGATCTGATTCCAACCGATGTGCCTTCCCTTACAAGATCCAACAATTTCATTAATTAAAATCTTATTTGGCTACAACACTGGAACCAATAAAAATAAGTACCACTTATATCGTTGAAAATCTCTCACCTGAGAGTTTATTGCTGCAGTTTAGAAAAACTCCAAAATCCAATTTTTTTTCGGATTTTGGGCTTCTTTTGGGCACTTCTTTGGGCAGTCGATTGCAATCAAAAAGGGAGGTGCACAACAGTCCTAGTTTCAAAATTTCAACATCCTATGGTTAATAATTTTTGAGTTACGCGAGATATGTACATACATACAGAAGTCATTCGTACAGAATTCACGCCGAAATTAGTCAAAGTGAATTCAGGGATGGTCAACATGGATATTTCCGTTGAAATCTGAAAACTTAAATTTTTCACGATCACAATACTACCCTTACTTCGTACAAGGAAATAAAAAAACATGTATTAAACAGATTAATTTAAAGTTATACGTAATACAGTAATTAAAACCAGCTTGTTTATTTATTTATTTTAGTAAATGCAAGAAACCACGTAACTACAGTTACTCATCAGGAATGAAATTCGTAGCGAATGAAAAATGCCATGCCTAATGGGAATTCGCACCCAGTACTTCCAGATGCAAGGATTACGTGCATTGTTCCCAATAAGTATATTTAAGTAAAATTATAGTTTTTTTTAAATATATACAGTTGAAATTTATCGACTGTTAAATACGCAGAGCAAACAGTTTCAGGTTACTCGGTATAAAGTTACTTTTAAGTTTTAAGAAAAAGTTGCTAATTAAAGATATATGTAAATCAAGTTTATTTCATCAAGAAGTATCGATTTATAGTATTAATTAATTGCTTTTTGTTACAACTTTTGTAAAAAGTACATATTTAAATAATTAATTTTTTCCGCGTGCAGCTGCGTAAGTTTTGGAGAAAAAAATCTGGCATATTTTATATTAAAATAAATCATTGATACATTACAGAAATTTAATTTTTTTACAACATAACAAAAAAATAAATTAAAAAATTTGTAAGTTCATAACTTACATAATATGTAAGGTGTTAATTTTTTTCAAAGGGTGAGAGTTAAACAATTAATATTTTACTAATGATGTTCCGATTTGTAAGAAGTTTTAATTGCTTGTATTTTCCTTCATAATGAAGTAGAGCTTAGTTAACAGTGTTCAAAACTAAATGAACGAATACTCTACCATTTTCCACTTTATATTTAAAGCCTCAGGAGATTTGGAGATGAATTTATTGCACTTAGTACTCTTTTAACTGCTATCTAGCTATGTAGCAAGCAGATATCAGGACCGGGGAATGATATGGGATTCCTCTCTCTTCATCATCTGGAGTCTATCCTAGGGGCTTAACACATATGTTATTAAAGGGAGAGGTGAATGGGTTTACCTGTAAATATTCATAGCTAATAACTAATATTAGACTTCCACTATGATAGTATCATTTAAATGCTTTCTCCTTATTTACTTTTTGTTAAATTATATAATTCATTTATAGTATATATATACATTATCTTGACCATATTAATCAACAAAAAATGAAATAGAGGGAAGAAAAAACATAATCCCTCGTTAATCAAAACTCTTTAATCCGAATCCTAGATAATCGCAAGACTGGAAAAGGATTTATGTTGAGGATTAAATTTAATTTTATATAATAAATTTTAAAATAATCATTCTTAATTTTTTAGCGGTGTAGAAAATAAAAATACGTTTTAAAAAATTGAAATACATCTGCAATTTGTTTCATTTCATTCTTAACTTAAAAAAAAAGTTTTCTTATCGGGAGTAAATATATGAATTAATAATTTTATTGTTTGATATACACCATGCGCATTCCTGCACAAACAAGTAAGTTACCATTGTAATAATTAAACGACGCAGTAATAAGTTAGCGGTTATGACCAGATAAAGAAAGAGTATGATTATTATTTTGACTGAAGAAAATACAAAACCTGTTAAGCTAATGGGAAATGAAAGTCTTTTAGAAAAAAAAAAACAATCAAAATTTAAAATATAAATAATGAAATATCTAAATGTAACATATCAAATGAAAAAATAGTTGTCCAGGAAAATAAAAAAAAGGAACTCCGCTTTCAAGGCTAGCTTTTCACAATAAAGCCGAAGTTATTTGATATGTTTTTTTTTCAATTTTATATTTTACTGCCTGTTTCGTACTCTTAGATATAAATAGATTAGACTATTTTTGGATATTAAGGTACCTAATCTCTACAGAATATGTTTTCAAGAAACAATTGATTCAAGAAACATTGATTCAGTAAAACTTGATATCCCTGAAAATTATTTAATTTAAGAATATTACCATCGAATTCATTAATTTATCAGAGCTATAAGGTTTAACTCAAATAAGAAAATGATTATTATCGTTATTGACTGAAGCATTAAATTAGTAGCTCATAAAGTTTTATTAATGCATAATAGAAAATTGAAGAAATCCAAAATCAATTAAAAATACAACAAAAACTCTTTTTTTTTCTGTTGTAAAAAAAAGCAGTGGTTAGATTTCAGCTCTTCATAGATAGTTAAAGAATTTTAACGTATAAAGTTGTCTAATTCTGTATATTATCTGTATGGTTGTATATTTAAAAAGTTTAAATTCTCTATGTATGTATATAATTGGCAAGTCCATAATGTAATGGAAAATTTATAATTATTTTATTTAATATAAAACTCCTTTTTTTTCTTTTGCCCGAAACCATTTCGGTACCACAGTTAGGTATTGCTTCAGAGGATGAGATGAATGATTTGTAGCGTTTCTGTACCTTTTAGTATCTGCTAATCAATTTTCAATCATAATTTTTATTACCCCCATCTTTAGATAATAACAATGTATATAATAATATTGTATTTTGATCAGTATAAAGTTACATTACTATCTTAATTACAAACCTTAAACTACCAAAAATATGTAAATTTATTGATATTTAACACCGATCCTCACTCACTCTCTCTCACTCTCTTTCTGTCTCTCCCCCCACCCTCTTTCCCTCCCAGCCACGCTTTCCCACCCACCGTCCCTCTCACTCTCACTCTCTCTCTCCCTCACCCCTCACTCTCAAGCTTCCCCCCTCACTCTCTCACTCTCTTTCTCTCTCTCTCTTTCTCTCTCCATCCATCCATCTCTCCATCCATCCATCCATCCCTCCATCCCTCTATCTCTATCTCTCTCTATTACGTCCAACATATCAGACATCCTCGTGGCTTCGCGAGAAGTTCGGTTTGTCTTGAATATTTTGGAACGTCTGCGCAAATGTGTACGAGTATAAATTGGTGCAGAGGTGCAATATTGGATCGAACGACGGTTCGATTCCAGCCAATCTCGGTGTAGTCGATCCTTATATCGCTATCGAATTTATCGTGATTGTGTACGTTTTAATTTGCGTTTTAACTGCATTTCCAGTATTAAATATTCACAGCAGTAAATGTATACAGAAACATGGATAAATTTTTAAGCGGGCGTAATAGAACATTAGACGATAGCTAAATATCAACTAGTGGAGAGACGAGCGTGGTTTGAAAAATAAAATCGATAAAAGTGTTCTCAAGAATACGTAAATTTTAGTTTTACCAGTACTGAAATAAATGAAGAAGAAGAAAGGCTCCTGTGTGTCATTTGCTCAAAACCTTTGGCAGGAGACAACATGAAACCTAATAACTTAAACGACAATTTGGAAACGATTCATAGTAAGTACGTTAACAAACCGAGACTTCTTCGAATTAAAATCAAAATCGTATGAAAAGCAAATATCATTTTTCAAAAAGATTTGTCTGTGAATAGAAGTTTCATATAAAATAATTGTAAAAAGCCTCACACCATTGATGAAGAGCTTATTTTGCCAGCTGCAATTGAGATTGTAGAAACTATGTTTGCAGGTAATTTTGTCAAACACTTGCAGTCCATATCTCTATCAAATGCTACTGTTGCCCGTCGAATTGGTGATATTGTTAAAGATTTAGAACACCAGCTTTTTGAGAAGTTGCCCATCAAATTGTTTTCAATTCAGCTTGTTGAGGCAACAGATAGAATAAAGATCCTTATTTCATTCCCTATATTCGATGGTGATTTGTGATAGAATGACATAAGTAGAAGAAGCTTTATTTAATAGTAACTTTTCTGCAAACCAGACATCTCAAAATAATAGCACTCGCATTATTTGCTATGTTAAATGATTTTATTTTCAGTTGATATAAAGTAAAATATATTATGCTACCAAAAATACAACGTAAGAAATATGGTTTAACGTGATGACTTTGCAGACTGACAGTTGTTTCAACTTTCATGACGATATACCTTTTAACTTTCTATAGATTACTTCTCTATTTCGAACTACAATAGAAACAAGACTCTTGATTGTTAAAATTATTATAGATTTTGAAGATAACTTTTAAAATTTTTGAAAATCAATTTATTTAAAATTTCGTATAACACAAAATGAATCACATCTTAGCTTTATATATTTAATAAATATTTCTCTTATTTGTTTTTAATTTAAGTTATTCACGTTGAGCTGACTTTTTTTCAACGTGAATTATTCATTTTTTTCAATCATAAACTGTTATATCAACTGACTTTAACTGTCTGTTTTGTTTAATTTTTGACATCCTGTATTTTGAACATGTTTGTTTCTGTCGCTACAATTCAATTAATTGGTACTCATAGATGCTGTATCGGATTATATTGGCACTGGTATGACCGCATTTTAAATAAAACTCTTTCTGCTGCAATCTCATTAGATCGATATCATCTCAATTCATTTTAATCTATCCTGATCTGCAAAAGGCGTGTAATTCAGTAACTTTGTCAATAGAGTTGTATAATTTAAAATCTTTTAAACATGCTTTTCTTATTTTATACTCTTCTATTTGAATATACGAGTAGATTGATAACGAGCGTTCTCCATTAAAATAACAGTCTTCATCTAAATGTATGTGAGTAGTAGAAAAACTACTTTTCTGCAAACCAATAGAACTAAAAACAACAGCATTCGCATTATTTGTTATCTTAAATGGTTTTAACTGATTTTAAACGAACCAAATACAGAGTCAAAGACTGCGTCGAAATATGCAACGATGGTGCTCGTTCAATGTCTGGAATATTTCAGGTATACAAGCACTTGTGAAACAAAAATCCCCACAACGTGTCTGAACACATTTCATGATCCACAGAAAAGCACTGGCTTCCAAAGAAATGAGTCCAAAGGAATGTAACCGTAGTATATTATACAAAGATGAAACTCCTAAAATCAAGACTTTTTCTGCACTTTGTAAAGACATGGGAGCAGTACATTCAAGCGTTACTATTTTATTGCGAGGCAAGATCGTTATCACGTTGGAAGTTTTTGCAATGTGTTCATGAATTAAGAGATGAATCACCATTTTTCTAGAACAGGAAAACCGACCGGAAGGCGAGAAGTTTAGAGATGGTTTATTTGTGATGAATTGAGTTACTTTTCCACATATATGAGAAATAAATACTTGAAATTTTCAATACTACAGAGCAGATACACATATGTTGGATGCGAGTGATAAAGTTAATGTTTCATAGAAACATTAACTTTATAATGTTTCATAGAAACATTAACTTTATCTAATACCTCTCTATTTATCTGATTAGCCTCCAGAACAACCGTAAGGTATTACTTCAGAGGATGAATGAGGATGATGTGTATGAATGTGAATGAAGTGTAGTTTTGTACAATCTCAGGTCGACCACTCCTGAGAAGTGTGGTAATTGAAACCCAACCACCAAAGAACACCGGTATCAACGATCAAGTATTCAGATCCGTACAAAAATTTTCACCTTTACTAGGATTTAAACCTTAAAACTTATCTAATACCTAATTGGTATTTTGGAGCAGAAATTTAAAGTTAAAAATACTTAGAAATGTTTTCAATGTGTATGAATGATTAAAAACTTACAAGGCTGAAAAAAAACATGTGAAATTGTTTTTGTAACCATTGAAAATCATTTAGCCTTGCTGACAAAGAATTTTAAAAAGTGTTTTTTTGCTGACCACCACTTGGTAGCAGGTACTTGTGGGTTAGGGATCCATTTCAAAGTACTCCCGGATCACTCTCAACTACTGAAGAAGAAATCTTCGTAGACTACACAAAAGTGGCGAAATTAAAAGCCAGATTAGTAATAAATCAATCTTTTTAATTTTGGTCAGGGATGGATGATGAGTTTTCTCCACTGAAAACAAGAGCATTTCGTATGCTATTACCATTTTAAACATCCTACCTTTGTGAAACCGGATATTCTGCGATGGCCACTTTGAAGACAGAATATAGATCTCTGCTAAATATACAAAAACAACTCAAGAGTGTATGTTTCTAATATTAAATAATCCTTCGAAAACCTTTGCTCTGCAAGGTAGATACTAATAATTATTAAATTTGTTTTTAATTTAGTACTGATAAGTTATTTATTAAATACAATGCGCAGCACTGAAATAATCCTATTTATTAGTGTATTATATCAGTATAAATGTAAATATTGTTATTTATTTGGTCCGAATGTATTATGTTTTGCTTTTCTTTCATGAAATTAATAATTTCTTAAAATAATATTCTCTTTTCAATATATTTGCACCCCCTATTTAGTGTTATCACGCCCCCCTAGGGGCCGCGCGCCACAGATTGAGAAACACTGACTTAATATATTAAATTTGTATTTATTTGGAAACAAATCAGCTCACACAAATCTAGTTAAACAGCGTTCTATTATATTTATATATATATATAACTGATTTCTATTTTTCTTCATGCATTGTAATTAATCATCATCGTCATCATTAATTATTTATCAATCATCTTCATTTATTGTAATTAATTTATTACTTTTTATTGTCATTTTGAATTTATATTTAACTCTCTTTATCGCTTGATGATTTTTTTTAACAAATATCTATTTACATAATTCTTTATTTATTTGGCTCTTTATTCTAATAGTTACTTGCATTTAGATTAACTAATAGTGTTTGTTTTTAATGACATTTATTAATACTTGACAAATTTAATCGATCTATCTTCATTTTAGATTAATTCAATTTCAATCTGATGTGCCCTAATTTGTGTTTCTTGTTTTGGTGTGGTTTAAATGTTAATTATACCCTAAACCTCAAAGACATATATTCTTTCCAACCATTTTCTAATGATTTTTATAATATTCTTATTTTCGTTAAGTTATTTATATTTTTTTGTTAATAAAACTATTAAAAATAATAATAAAACTATTTTTACAAAAGATTCATGCCTTGTTCAGGTTTATTTCTTTCTTTTGTTTAATCCAATGGTATTAACCTGTAAGAAATTGTCTAAAGATAAATAAATGGTTCATTTTTGTCACATATAAATGTATTAAAAAATATTTAACACAAAATACAGCTGACCTCATATTTAGTCAAAAGGTTACTTTAATCAAAATTCAGTTACCTCAGCTCATATTCTCAATGTACGTTATGTTTTTATTTTAAATGATAGATAAGTTACTATTCTGCCGGTTAGTATTCTGCCGGCCTACGTGGCGCAAATGATAGCATCTCGGCCTTTCATCCGGAGGTCCGTGGTTCGAATCCCGGTCAGGCATGGCATTTTTCACACACACCACAATTCATTCATCTCATCCTCTGAAGATATACCTTAACGGTGGTTCCGGAGGTTAAAAAAAAAAATAAAGAAAAAAAAGTTAATTATCCTAAGATATGGGAATATATAAAACAATTTGCATACATAAAAATGTTTGTAGACTTGGATTTATAAATAATTTACTACAGTTTATCTTTTATTATTGTAAATATTAACTGAGTTTTTAGTGAAAATGAAATTTACTTAAGGATAGAAAAAGTAAAATTTTACTTTTAGTTATACTTTAAGTTATATACTTAATACGTTATATACTTTAAGTTTGTAAATCTAAAAACTCTAAATTTTCTTGTGGGTGGTTATTTTTGTAAAAAAAATACTCAATATTGTATTATGGCAGTTCGATTTTCAAACCAATGTAATTAAACTTCAAGAAAAATTCACAAAAGAAAATAATTGTTTTGAAAGTGTTCTAACATTGATGGAATTTTTAATTTGTTCTCTTCTTCGTTTTGATTATTATTTTCAATTTATTTGAAGAAACCTTACGGAAATTGTAGAAAATAACGCATACAAAATTCACCGTTCTTTACTCCTTTTCTCAGTAACGTAATTTAACGTTTTCATAACAACGTAAATATAAGAAATTGTTGTTTAAAAAACAGATAATACGGTTTTTAAATATATTTAAATATTTTTGAATATTTTCCCTTAGGTTTTTTTTTTTTTTTAAAAAGTGACTATTGTGACCCATAAAAACGATATATTTTCTTTTTATTCGCTGAAACATATCTTTTAACAGTATTATTATGATTTGTCTTTAGTATCATAATTTTAATTAACAATGAGTTTAATGGATTATGGAAAAAAAAGAATTTCAGAGAAATATATGTGAATATTTGCCTAAGAATTCTTTTCATTTCGTTGAATAAAAAAATACAGATCTGTTATTTGCCTGTAAAACTGCATAGCATATAAAAAAACGTAGATATTAAATAAAATATTATATGATTAACTATACGGTTATTTTATTGTATGTTTTAAAGGTTTGTATAAAATGTAGCTTTCATTTCCTTTCTCTCTCCTTTTCTGTTTAGCCTTCGGAACTACTGTAAGGTATTACTTTAGAGGATGAAATGTATTAATGTGAATGAATTGTAGTCTTGTAAAATCTCAGATCGACCAATCCAGAGAAGTGTGGTTAATTGAAAAGACAACCACCAAAGAACACGGTATCCTCGATCTAGTATTCTACTCTGTATAAAAGTTACTACCTTTAATACTAGAATTTGAACCTTAGAACTCTTGACTTCGAAATAAACTGATTTTCGATGTCGCGTTAACCACTAGACCAGCCAGGTGGGCTAACTCTCATTTCGATTAGTCTTCTTTTACAAAATTCTGTTTCGTTAATCTAATCTAATCTGGCCGATTTTAAAAATAAAACATATTCTTTTTAGTCTTACAATTAACAGTCTTGTATGCTAGTAGTAGTATGTATGCAGGATATTTTTTAATAGAAAAGAGAAGGCTAAGACTTAAACTCCTTGCTTAAAAATAGATAATGTTTCTACTGACTGCAATTATTGCAATTTTTCTCTACCGCATTTAATACAAATCAATTTATTACATTTGTGAATTTACTTAATATCACCCACTAATATATTTTTGAAAAAAAATTAGACAATAAAAAAAAAGAGGTGAGAAATTTTTTACTCTTTTTATTGAGACATGGGGAATAAACAACCAACAGAAAGAAAATCGTAAATACTTTACAAAAATAAATGGATTAATCTACCAAATACAGTTACGCATTATTAAAAAAAAAGGGTGTATGAAAAAAAAACTGGATTTTTGCTAATAAATTTGGATGAACGATGAGTTAAATAAAAAAAATAAACAATAAATAAATTTAAAAAGGGGATAGTAGTGAAAAATTTAAAAATAATAACTTAGTGTGAAGCGTTTCATTTTGTAGTCGATGAGAAGCAAACAAATGGAATAAATATTTTTTTTAAATTGACAAATTTACACACCTGAATGCGGAAATTTAGGTAGGGAAGCATTTTCTTTTATCGATGTAAAAAGGGATAGAAAATATTTATCACACAGTTATCACTGTGGTTACGGATGTCGTGTACTGTAAAAAATTGCAGTACATGACAATTGTCGTAATTGCAAAAAAAATTACAAAAAATAAAGAAATCAAAATTAAATATAAAACACAAAATAAAGTACCAATAACAAAAAAAAAAAAATAATAAAAAAAAGGAAAAAAAAACATGGAAAAACATATTCACAGAAATCTCTAAAATATTATATATATATTAGAAATCTCTAATATAAATCATAAATTTATTATAGAATATTTTAAATCATAAATTTTTTTTCTTGTATACTTACAGAATTAGTCTAGAGAAATATTACAAATTTTTGACGGTGTTAAAGTATTTAATATATAATATTACATTCTACAATATATTTCAATTTACATTATATTAAAAATGGTTATTTGGAAGAAAAAATACACTATTTATAATCAGTATACTGCGGTATAAAATGTTAGTAAATATTTGATAAGTTGAAAATATATACACAGAATTTAATTTCGTTATCACGTTATCTGTAATTTAATTATTTTAACTTATGCGACATCGGGGAAAGCAAACAAATTTTTTATACCAGAAGGTCATATCAATATTATTGCCTAATATGAATTCCTTAAGCAGTTTTGTTATATTATTAATAAAAAAGGCAAAGTTCTTGTTACAGTTTTAACAACTTTAATTAAAGATAAACAAACTTTGTTTTGAAGTAGCATCTTAGTATGCATAAAGTTTACATGAACAGTCCTTTTGCTCTGTTGTAATATTAATGCGTTATTTTGTAATATAATATTCAAATTTCCAGTGTTATGATAATTAAAAAAAATTCATTAAACATTAAGAAATGAATGTATATTTTTTCTTGTAAGCTTTCCTCCATCTAATAAAAATTTTCTCTTTTAATACAAATACAAAATATACGAGAAAAAACCGAAATTTTATTGGAAATAGAATTCAATCTTTATAACTTAAACAGATTGGAAGGCTTATTTTTTACATACAAATGGGAGCCTAGTTGCAATCCGATTTTTCACCCGCCAACATCATCTGTCTCTTCACCACAGAAGATAACTTTTAAAATATACTGTAGAAAAATAAATGGTTTACTTTCATGGATAAAAATAAGCTGGAATTTTTAAAAAGTACAAATTTTGCCATTGGAAAAATTGAATTTAAGGTACAGAACGTGAAATATTTTTCATCCACATCTATTTTTGAGATATTAGCATTTTTTTTTTATAAACACAGAAATTTAACAGAAAAAGAAGAAATTTGTATTTTTCTTTATTTTTTTTCTGAAAGAGCTTTTAATATTTATTTTTACATCATAAACGTAATTAAAACGCTAGGGTTGACCTGTTACTGAAATAAATTGAAATGCAAGACAAAAATCCAAAACCCGTTTACAATAATTCAAATTTTTTTTTTTTTTAATTTGGATTTAGATGGTCATTTTAATCATATCATCATTATCATTAGTAGAAAAGTATATGAATGTATGTTTTAAAACAGTTAATGAAAAGAAAAATAAAGATATAACAGTTAATACTAATTAATGACTAAAGGGTTTCAATGAAATACTACAAAACAAGTAATTTCATGTTTTATTTTAGAAGAAGAATTAAAAGTAAAAAAAAAAAGAAAAGAATAATAAAAAAAGTAACTGTTTCCGTTATAGGAAATCTCAAATATAAATCATAAATTTATTATAGAATATTTTTAAATAATTTTTTTTTTTTTTCTTAACGACGATGACGGAATGCACTGACGCATGCCCTGAAGGGTCTTCGCAGGGGGTGTGGGGCTCGAAACCAGGATACTAGCCCTTCGTGACCTAGCATACAGCTAAGTGGGCACTTGACATGGAGCCATAGCGACCATGAAACAGTGTTACTCCCACCCACTTCCGACTAAACTTTCCCCGCCGTTTCCCAGGGGCGACTGGAACTGCCTTTCGGCATCTCATCAGTCAGCCCTGAGTGTCGTGGCAGCAGATTAACCTAACCTTTTACCCTTCTGTCTTGGGCTCCTGCAGAGGAGCTTCCCTTCGAGATTCTCCTGGGCTCATTGAGCCACGTCAACTCCCCGCTTATGGAGTGCCGACGCGTCCCTCCTCCATGAGACACTCGTCCCGCCCTACTAGCCTAAACCTAAAGGGGCGGCATGCGTATTGAAAAATGCACGAGTGCCCCTCCCCGACCCGCTCGCGACCTTTCAAACCAAGAGGGGCCCGAATGCTTCATCAGAGTCCCTAGGCCAAAGCATCTTCAGCAAACAGGCTGCCTCCCTTGTCCTACATGATCGCCAAGATTCGATCTTCCCGTCTGTGCTTTTTTTTTTTTTTACTTGCCGTGACACCCTCTGTATGTAGCCTAACTAAACCTACTTAACCCACTCTTCGACTTAACTACCTTACGCCTTGAACCCTCTTAACGTTTTTTTTTCTTTTCTTTTTTTTTCCTGTCTAAATTTGATCAGACCAACAGCCTGTCCTCTAGTTAACCTTCTACTTAACCGGAGATAGCGTTATGGCAACTTGCCTATCCGCTTCTGTCTATGTTCCTGCATCCAAGCCCTCACACACCAAAATCTGCCCGGCCAGGGGATGGGCTGTGGGGAAGGGGGAACAAATCAAACAATCATTAATAATAACATGATATCTTAGGCAATCCTAAATCTAGTGTCTACGTAGCCGAGTACAGCGACCGTACGACGAAATGGAATATAAATAAATACATACAAGTCAAAAAAATAGCATACATGTAAATTAAATCCTGGTACATCACGAGTAATATAAATACATGTCCTTATAAAACTATACAAGTCATAAAGAATACAATACATCAAAGCAAATTAAAATGAGTCATGAGAGGTACATACACAAGTCATAGTAAATCCAGTCGAATCATAATAGATGAAAGAAAAGTCACAATAAATTCAGTTGGACATAGATAACCCTTGCTAAATCATGCTAAATCAAAATTGTCGAAATGAAAACAAAAATATCATGGAAAATCCAAGCAAATCCAGTAGTAAATACACATATTATAGAAGTTACAAATCATAGATAGTACATACTTTAGAATATAATCAACCAAGTCATGAGAAATACACAATTATCATAATTAAAATCAAAGTAGTGATTCTCAGTCAAAGACGCCTAATAGCCTGAGGCTCCTTAATCGGGTGCCCAGATCACTGCCTCCCTCGCCTTGGTGGCAAGAATCCTGGTTGCCAGGGTGGAGACTTCTTCCCATTGAGACCTTCCACGAAGCATGTGCTCTACGATTGTTTCTGGTGTAAGATGGTGGAGACCCAGGAGTGTCCTGACGAATTTATTTTTTGTTTGTTTTGTTATAACTTATTGCCAGTTCAACGGGATGTATGACTTATTGCTTGTGGAATGTTAGTCGCTTATTTTTCAATTTTATTTCAAGTATTGCAGCCGGTTACGTAATTCCTTAGTTTCTCACGTTAAATTTTTTTCTTGGTAGACGCGACCACGGGTTCGCGCACGTCTTAGCGTGTGCTCGCTTTGTTTTATAGCCCTTTTTCCTTCAGTCGGGATTTTAACACCAAATGTGCTGCACGTTACTCGACTCATCAAGGATCCATTCTTCACTGTCTTCTTCTCATCTCTTCTTCTCCATTCATTGCGTATAATTTCGTTCAAATTGTGTATAATTTATTCTAAAATATAATTTCTTCAAGTGTTCAATTTTTTCAAATGTATTTAAGTTTTTTTTTTTTTGTATTCTTTGTGAACAACCTCGCTCCGTTATGTAAGTAATCATTTTTTAATAATTATCGTCGACGTGGATCAAGTTTTTTTATGTTTAATTTCTCTCAAAAAAGTAGTAGCTCTATGTTTTAAATGAATTTTATTCTTCAGGGTATTTTACATCATATCAATTGAAAAGACTGCATTTTTACATCATATTTTAATCAATTGAAAAGACTGCAAAATTCGTCACTCGTACTTGATTCAATGAATACCTTTAATATAATTTAGTAACCTGTTTGTTTTAAATTGATTTTACTTTATAATTTTGCTGCTGAAATATGAAATTTAAGTCCAGTCCACGGTTTGTTTCCAAAATACTTTAAAACATGTTGTAAAGGTTCAAGTGTATTATATATATATTAATTTAAAAAACTTTCTTATTTAAAAAAGTATACACTTTGCTTTTCTTATTTATCAGTTTGTTCTTTTATCTAACGTTTATTCAGTATTTTTCTTTCTAAACACTTGTATTAAATTACTGTTTTGTTTCTTTCAAATTTTTGATTAATTTCAATTATAATGTTAAATGTTAAGTAACAATATTACACCCTTAATCATTATTATTTATTTTGTAAATGTCATATTGGTTTTCAAATTCACTACACCTTTATCGAAATAATAATAATTTATAAATTTTCTTATTTTTCTAAATACTTTTTATTAAATTAATGTTCATTCAAAATTTAAACTAATTATTGTTCAACTCTGTTTTTTATTCTAAATTTAATCTCATTATTCAGTTTTTCTTATACCAGAGCATTTATTTTTTTTATTTTAAATTTCCTAATTATCCTCGCACGTCTAGTAGTTAGCTATTGCACTAATACCCTCCCACCGTTGGCACTGAAAACACATGCTCCGGGGAGTTTGCTGCTCCGCAGTAAATGAAATCCGGAGAGTTCCTACGCCGGAACCTAGACAAGTCCTGAACTCCCCGTGGCCAGAGAGAAGCTGAGTGATATGATAATTTACCTCACCAAAGCCCCTCCAAAACCACGGTTCTATTCGAGGTATGAGCCTGCGGGTCCATGCTCCCTTCACTTTGTTCTCCCAAGCACTCTGCCATTCTTGAATCGGTAACTCCCTGGCAACAGTGTTATAAACACACTCGAATTTACTTTTTAATTCGAGGGCACGAAGCTTGATTGGCGGAACACTCGAAATTACCTCGATTGCCTCTGCTGACACAGTACGGTAACCGGCGGCTATCTTGAGTGCCGTTCTCCGCTGAATTGACGTATAACGGCGCTCGTTTCTTCTAACCTCCAAGGCATTACACCATACCGGTACTGCGTACAGCATGATCGATGATGCGACCGAGAGCAGCAGCCTTCTTTTGATCGCCCTGGGTCCCTTATGGTAGTTCATTATCTGGGAAAGATAATAAACAACCAGAAGGGATCCAGGTCTGTCATCCTGTTTACAAGGGTGGTGAGCTTCGCGGACCTTTCTAACCAGACTCCAAGATATTTTACCTCCTTGGAGTCCTGTATGATGTGTCCGTCGACTCTAATCTG
>JAAAKQ030037065.1:0-36216 GCA_010016005.3 Zanna intricata
TACACATCATCCTCATTCATCCTCTGAAGTAATACCTTACGGTAGTTCCGGAGGCTAAACAGACAAAGAAAGAAGATTTCACTTTCTAAAAAACAAGTCCCCAAATATAAGTAATGCTAACCTACAGGAAGATATATCTTGCTAGACTGCAAATTTGAAAACTAATGATTGTTATTGAATTTGGAGACAGTTTGAATAACTGTGAGGTTGCTGCATGTAAATCTTTTAAAATGGTTGTAAACAAGTTCTTTGGAAATTATATGGCAGATAACTACAAACAATTCATAATTGAACTTAAAAACTATAAAGCACTTGAATGTAAATATATTTCTAAAGATCCACTTGTTAGATTCTCATCTGAATTTTTTCCTTACCAATCTTGGAACTGTGAGTGATGAACTTAAAGTATGCTTTCACCAAGAAATTTCCACGATAGAAACATGCTTACAAGGAAAATGGAAGCCAAGAATGCTGCCTGACTACAATCTCAAGACTAATATACCTACAGCAAACTACACCAGAAAACCCAAAAGAAGCAAATTTTTAGGGATGTAAAAATTGCATGTATAATATTGTTAAACTACCATCACAATACTATTTTCTTACAAAAAAAAATGGTACTTACAAAAAAACTGTACATTATTGAAAGAAAACTCTTATATATTTTAAATCAGTATTAAAAAATATATAAGATTCATTACAGCCATTAACATTCTTATAACAAACAAAAAAATTAATTTGTTGCCCATTTTTATCCACTCACTCAAACAAATAATATGTTATATGATATACTGAACAAAATCAATAATACACTTAGTGACTGATAAATAACACTAACACTCATCAATTGCTAAATATACAAGTAAAAATTTCCAATATTTACGAAAAGAAAATTACTCTTTCGCTTTCACAAAAAATTAACAGCATTTTATAAAATATTAACAAAACACAAATTAGTACACAGGCTTATGTAGACTTAGAAACAACATAGAATCACCATTCAATCACTATTCACAACATAATTCAATTCTGAAAATCACTTCACAGAAACAGGAGAATTAGAAAACTATTAATTACAACGTATAGAATTTATATTTAACACGTAAAAACCAAGATCTCAACACACTTGAACTATAAGAAATTTACAAATACAACAAATTTTAAAAAAAACAGCCTACTGAAGAAAAAGAATACATTATTTGATTAATATTTTAATTATTTCCTAATTTATTTAAGGCAGGGAATATTAACATTGATGAAATTGGCAAATCAAGTGAAGAAGATACTGCTAAATATCTCCAAAATCCCCTTCGAAAATAAAATTCCAGTAATTTGAAAATGAATTAATATTTTAGGCAATTGGTATACATACTACTGATTTTTTTACATGCGCTTTCTGTTAAAATTTATTAAATCATTACTGCGAAAATACTGTTTTTTTTTTTTTTTAGAAATTACTACTGTGAATTTGTGAAAAATGTATTTTACATGCCCTGATCAGATTAGATTGTGCTACTATTCTATTTCAAGATTATAATAATTAAAATAAAAAATATATTGTTATGTTAATATAAAGCACAGCTTCCACAGTATGAAAATTTTCAGTTATTTGTAAAGTTGCAGAAAGTAACTTAATTACCTACAACAGAATCTTAGATGCAGATGTAATGTTTATATGCTAAGTTCTACCTAAGTGTTCACAGAAGATATTTACTTCCTTGATACTTAAGCCTAGGGTCAGATTTGAGGATGCTGGTTGTATTACCCTAACAATGCAAGATAAATTTTACCATAATTATGCAATATTTTAATCATTTTAAAATTTCAGGGAGGAAGAACACCACTTTATATTGCTGCAAGAGGCAGTTTCACAGCTATTGTGGATATGATCATAAAGACTGCAAGGCTGGATTACCCTGAACCAGTAAGTAAATCCAATACAAATAATCTAGTTCAATGTTTCTCAACCTGTGAGGCATAACCTCCTAGGGGAGCGTAAGCATATAGAAAACAAAATATTATTAAAAAAATGTATTAATTTACTGAAAGGAAAGCAAAACAAAATACATTCTGACATAATAAATAACAAAATACATATTTATACTGATATAATACACTTATAAATAGGATTCTATCAGTACTGTGTAATGTCTTTAATAATTAGCTTATACTAAATTAAAAATAAGTTTAATAATTATTAATTACTCCCTTGGACCTGTCTTGCAGAGCAAAGCTTTTCGAAGGAAGGTTTAATATTAAAAATTAACACTTGAAAAACAATCTTTATTGTTATCAAAATCAGTAATCAGTTCTTTATTAACAAAAGTAGAACGGAATAAGCTTTGGTTTGATATACGTTACATTTTTACGCTGATTTATTGAGAAATTATTTCAGTCTAATATCAGGTGCATTCTTTCAGTTTCCAAAATGGGATATGTGAATTCAATTGAGTAGCTGAATTCCTAAATAGAAAAACTAAGGTTGATTTAAAATACTATAACAACATTATTAAAATTTTTGAAATTTCAATCCTTTTTCTATATTTAGCTGAGATCTAGCAAGAGATCTATTTAGCTGAGATGCTACCAAGTTGTGGTCGGCAAGGAAATACTTTTTTAAATTCTTTACCAGCTCAAGGCTAAATGATTTTCAGTGGTTACAAAAACAACTTTCATATATTATTCTTCAACCTTGTAAATTTTAATTCATTCATTAACACTTGCAAACATTTCTAGGTTTTTTTTCTTTAAATTTCTGCTCCAAAATTCCAATTTTCTACAAAAAGTATTAACTTTATCATTTATAGCCAACAAATGTGTATTTACTTCTTGGAGTTGAAGATTCAAGGTATTTCATTTCTTGAATATGTCGATCAAGTAGCTCATCATCACAAATAAGATACCTCAATACTTCTCGGCTTCCAGTCAGTTTTCATCTTCTAGAAAAATGGTGATTTCATTTCTTAATTCATAGACACGTAGCAAAAATTTCCCACATGATAATTATCTTGCCTCGTAGTAAACTAGTAATACTGAATGTACTGTACACATATCTTTACAAAATCTTATTTATAAAATAAGGACCAAAACTTGGCCCTTATTTTAAAATAATTTAATTTATCTTTGAAAATATTTTAGGGACTCTCATTTTTATATAATTTACTATAGTTAGAATCATTGTTAGCACAATATTCAGACCAAGACTCATATCTCTGGAAGCCAGAGCTTCCCTGTGGGTCACAAAGTGTGTCCAGACACACTTGGAGATTTTTGTTTGACAAGTGCCTGTACACTTTGAAATTTTCCAGACATTGAACGAGCACCATTGGTGCTATTCTGATGCAATTTTTCCACTCTATGTTTGCCTCGTTACTAAAATCATTTAAAGTAGCAAATAATACGAGTACTGTTGCTTTAAGTTCTATTAGTTTGCAGAAAAGTAGTTCTACTGATAACACACCATCACAAAATCAAAATGAAATAAGCATTTTTATTACTACCTGTTGTCTTATCAAGCTGAACTGAAAACAATTTTTCACACAACTTCCCAAATAGTTGATACTGTACATCATCACCATTATCACCAATTCAATGGACAATAGTATCATTTGATAGAGGTATGTACTTCAACTGTTCGGCAAAATTATCTCCAAACATAGTTTCTACATTCTCAATTGCAGCTGGCAAAATAAGCTCTTCATCAACGTTGGGAGACTTTTTACAACTATTTTATATCAAACTTTGTAAGAAGCAAGTAAAGCTTTTTCATTCACAAAATTTTTATTAAAAATGATGTTTCCTTTTCATATAATTTTAATTTGAAGAATTTCCAAGATTTGTAAACATATTATGAAGCATTTCCAAATGTCCAAACCTAATAAACTTAAACTTCATGCTGTCTGCTGCCAAAAATTTTGAGTAAATGATGCACAGGGACCTTTATTCTTCATTTACTTTGGTACTGATAAACCGAAAATTTAAGTATTCTTGAGAACATTTTCTTGATTCTATTTTCGGAATCACACTCGTCTGTGCATTTGTTGATCCTTCACTAATGTCTAATGCTCATAAATATTTATGCATGATTCTGTATAAATCTATTCCTGTGAATATTTAATACCATGAACTTCTTTCTTTTTCTTTTTCTGTTTAGCCTCCAGAACTGCTGTAGGTATTACTTCAGAGGATGATATATATGAATGTGAATGAAGTGTAGTCCTATATAATTTCAGGTCGACCATTCCTGAGAAGTGTGGTTAATTGAAACCCAACCACCAAAGAACACCGGTTTCCACAATCTAGTATTCAAATCCATATAAAAGTTAAACATAACCCCAGTCCTTTACTAGGATTTGAACGTTAGAACTCTTGACTTCAAAATCAGCTGATTTGCGATGTCGCGTTATCCACTAGACAAGCCTGGTGGGCTTTAATACCATGAACTACAATTTTTTTTTGTCTTCAGTTATTTGACTGATTTGATGCAGTTCTCCAATATTCCCTATCTAGTGCCAGTTGTTTAATTTCGGTATACCTCCTACATCCTACAACCCTAACAATTTGTTTTATATATTCCAACCATTGTCTGCCACAATTTTTCCCATCTACCTGCCCCTCCAATATCAAAGCAACTATTCCAGGATGCCTTAATATGTGGCCTAAACATCTCTTCTTTTAACTATATTTTTCCAAATGCTTCTTTCTTCATTGATTTGCAGCAAAGCCTCTTCATTTGTCACTTCATTTATCCACCCATCTGATTTTTAACATTCTCCTGAGCAACCACATTTCAAAAGCTTCTAATATCTTCTTCTCAGTTATTCTGATCGTCCAAGTTTCACTTCCATATAACGCTACACTCCATGTAAAGCTACACTCCAAACATATACTTGTAGAAATGTTTTCCCAACATTTAAATTAATTTTTGATGAAAGCAGATTATATTTCTTACTGAAAGCTTATTCTGCCTGTGCTATTCGACATTTTATATCGCTCCTGCTTTATCCATGTTTAGTAATTCTACTTCCCAAATAACAAAATTCTTCTACCTCCATAATCTTCTCTCTACCTATTTTTTATATTCAGCAGTTCATCTACATTATTTCTACTACATTTCATTACTATTGTTTTGTTCTTGTTTATTTTCATATGGTAGTTCTTGTGTAGGACTTCATCAATACCATTCAATGTTTCTTCTAAATCTTTTTTACTTCTTTGCTAAAATTACTATACAATCAGCTAATCGTAGCATCATTATCTTTTCACCTTGCACTGTTACTCCAAATCTAAATTGTTCATTAACATCATTAACTGCTAGTTCTATATAAATATTAAAAAGTAACAGGGATAGGGAAAATCCTTGTCAGACTTCCTTTTTTTATATTCTGCTTCTTTCTTATGTTCTTTGATTATTTCTGTTGCAGATTAGTTCTGTAAATGTTAGCAATTTTTCTTTTATCTCTATACTTAAACCCTAAATTTTTTTAATATACTGAACATTTTATTCCAGTCTACATTATCAAATACCTTTTCAAGGCTATAAATTCCATGTGTGTTGGTTTGTTTTTCTTTAATTTTCCGTATACTACTATTAATCTAAGTGCTAAAATTACTTTCCTTGTTCCTATATTTTTCCTGAAATCAAATTGGCCTTCTACTAACACTTTTTTCACTTTCCAGTAAATTCTTCTGTACAGAATTCTAATTAAGATTTTTTATGCATGAGTAGTTAAGCTAATTGCTCTGTATTCTTCAGATTTATCTGCTCCTGCTTCCTTTGGAATCATGACAATAACACGCTTTTTTTTTTTGAAATTTTTTGAAATCTGATGGAACTTCCCTTTTTTGTAAATATTACATACCAGTTTGTATAATCTATCTACCGTTTCCTCGCCTGCATTGTGCAGAAATTCTGCTGTTATCCCGTCTATCCCAAGAGCCTTTTCATTCAGATCTTTTAATGCTCTATTAAATTCAGATCTCAGTATTATATTTCCCTTTTCATCCTCTTTGACTTCCTCTTCTTCCTCAACAACATTAGTTTTTAATTCATTTCCTCCGTATAACTCTTCAATATATTCCACCCACCTATCAACCTTTTCTTTTGTATTATAAATTGGTATACCATCTTTATTTAACACATTATTAGATTTTAATTTATGTACCACAAAATTCTCTTTTACTTTCCTATATGCTCCATCTATTCTACCAATGATCACTTCTCTTTCCACTTCTGAACACTTTTCTTTAATCCACTCTTCATTTGCTAAATTATACTTCTTGTTTATAGTATTTCTTAACTGTCAATAGTTCCTTTTACCTTCTTCATCACTAGCATTCTTATACTTTTTACATTCATCCATCAGCTGCAATATATCCAAGAATGCTCTAATATCCAAAATTTTCTACCAGTTCTCTTTGTTCTGCCAAAGTTTGCTTCTACTGATTTAAAAATTTCCTTTTTAACATTCTCCCATTCTTCTTCTACAATTCCTACCTGATCATTTTTACTCAGATCTCTTGCGATGTCCTCTACAAAATTCTTTTTTACCTCCTCTTTCTCAAGCTTTTCTAAATTTCAATGATACATTTGACACCTTATCTTCAGGTTTTTAAACCCCAATCTACATTTCATTATCACTAAATTATGGTTGCTATCAATGTCTGCTCCAGGTTATGCTTTACAATAAATGATTTGATTTCTAAATCTTTGTTTAACAATGATGTAATCTATATGATACCTTGCAGTATCACCTGGCATTTCTCATGTTTATATTCATCTATTATGATTTTTAAACTGGGTGTTGGCAATTACTAGATTATACTTCATGCTAAACTCAATAAGTCGGTCCCCTTTTTCATTCCTTTTGCCCAGCCCATATTCACCCACAATATTTCTATCCTTGCCTTTTCCAATGCTTTCATTCCAGTCTCCAACTATTATTTAATTTTCATCCCCTTTTATATGTTAAATTTCTTCATCGATATCTTTGTATACACACTCACTTCATCAATCATTATGGGCACTTTTAGGCATGTAGACATTAACAATCGTTGTCGATTTACTTTTTGATATTATCCTTATTACAATGATTCTATCACTAACTTTTTTTAAAAATCTATTCTCTTCCCTATCTTCTTCTTCATTATGAAACCTACTCCTGCCTGCCTTTTATTTGTTGCTTAGTTAATTATTCTAAAATCATTAAAATCATATTCTGACCAAAAGCTGTTTTCCTCTTCCCATCGAACCACGTTAATTCCTAGTACATCTACATGTAACCTATCAATTTCCTTTTTAAATTTTCTAAGCTGCCAACCTTTTTTAGACTTCTAACATTCCACTCTCCATCTTGTTGAATGTTAAATTTTTATTTTCTGATGACCCCTTCCTTAGTAGTCTCCACCTGGAGATCCAAACGCGGGACTAGTTTACCTCCAGAATTTTTTACCAAGGAAGGTGCCTCCATCTTTGTTTTATGAAAATGCAGAGAGCAAAATTTTCTTGGAAAGACAGCTGTAGTTTTCCATTGCTTTCAGCTGCATAGTACTCAATAGATTAAAAGATTGCGTGTTGCTATGACCGTTCAAGTCCTCCTGATGTACGCCCTTAACAACTACTGAAAGAGTGCTGAATTTCAGAATCATTCCTTAGTCTGACTCTCAACACCTCTCTGATATGGTTGTACATTCGCTCCAGCTACTCTGTATCACTGAGCATGCAAGCCCTCTCATCATCACCAAGATCCGAAGATTCATAGAGGGAGGAATTATAATTAACATGTAAATTACAACATACACATTCGCGATGTATTCGACAACCATGAGGGATCGACTCAAACTCAACTAAAACTGGCTGGAATTGAACAAGGTGCAGCATTTGCACACGTTTACAAGACGTTCCAGAATGTTCAAGATAAATTGGAGAGCAATAGAGAGGCATCGATTCAGGTTTCGTCAATGCAGAAAATCAACGTTGCCAAATATTAATAAATTTACTTATTTCTTGGTAATTTGTCATAGTGTAACTTTAACATCAAAATACATTATTATTGAATGAGAAGGCCGTACAATGAAAATTATGATTGAAAATTGGGTCACAAATACTGAAAGGTACATCAGCATCTACTTCAATTAAAAATAATGTAGTTTAATCTAAATTTATATTTATTTAAAATAATTTTTTTTTCCTGAACATGACAATGTTAATTAGCTAAATTAATAACTGTCATGCGGGTGAATCCATTCAAGGTTTTTTGTTTTAGGCATGGGTTGGTATCTATGTTAATGTGCATGAGAATGTGTAAAGGTAGCAAGATGAGGAGTAGCCAACTCTTGGGATTAAATGGCTACTTCTGCTTTATTAAATTGTCTTTCATGTAAAATTAAAAAATTATCTAATTTTTTTTAGATAGGTATGTTGAAATAAAATCATAATATAGATTCTGAAATTATTTTTTAACAAAGAGAAAGAAAAGTATTTCAGCAGTATTTTACCATATAGTTGTTAATATTACTGTTAAAAACAAAAAATAACTTGTACAACAATGTCTTTGTTGCAAAACATTTTCTTGATAATTTCAATGCAGATAAATGAATAGCACATCACGTGCAAATTTTTCTTTTTTTATTTCAGACACTTTCACATTTGAGGTTTTGTAATATCACAATAGTAACTAAGCAACACACATGAAACTTAAGATCACCAAAGTAGCTTTCTAAAATAGTTGAAGGTTTACCTTAATAGAAAGCATTCTGAAATTGTTTCTGTTTCAAAGTACACAATAATGATACACTGACAGATTAATTTTTGATCATAATGTTGTCTTAGATGATGCAAATATTATTTTAAAACAGCTTGAAAAACCTATACTACCTTTTCAACACATATAGGGCCAGTATGCCCTACATTAACGTTTGCAAACTTTAAATTTTACTTTAAACATTAAAAGAAAAGACTTGTAAGATTGTTCCATTATTTTAGTTCTCTTTTAAACAATATGTATGAGTGTTTATTTTTTAAAATTTGCAATTGAAAATGAGTATTTTCAATGATAAATGAAAAATGATTCTGGTTTTCATTGATTAAATCCATATTAATTAAATACAAGATTTTTTCATAAATCACCAAATTAATGGCTAAAAATTCATTAAATCATTTGTTTATTAGGAAGAAGGGAGCACAGGTATAAATAACGCTGCATTAAACACATCAAGGAGACGGAGACGACTGAAACATGATGATTCAACAGCAAGAAGTAATGACTTTAAACTAAAAAAACTGCTTTGGAAGCTAGCGTATAAAAAATTAGACAATGGAGACTGGAAGAAACTTGCATTACACTGGGCTTTCACAGATGACCAGATAAAAGCTATTGAACACCAATATACTGGTAAGTTTAATTCTAAAATGAAATAAAACAAATGATTAAGAGGAGTTACTGTTTGTGAATTATAAATAAGAAACTAAGATGTATGAATATTTATGTAAAAATAAACAGTTGCTGTTTCTAATAAAGAAAATAAAATAAGTATCAGTAAGACAAAATATATATGATGAAAAATTTTGTTTTATTTGTTAAACTCACAAAGAGAGAAAGAAAATAATTCATAAAAAATATTGTCTAAGACATTTAGTTAATATATTTAGCAGAGATTTATTTTCACTTCTAGAGATTTTAGTGCAAGATTTTATCTTACTGAAAAACATTTAAAAGCAAGTCTTACTTTTTAATAAAAAATATTGTCATAATTTACATATATTTACATAATTTGTTGTAATTTATGATTACATTTAATTCATAGCATTAATTTTATCAATTGGAAGTGAAGTTATTTTAATTGATGGGTAAAAAATTCTTTGGGGTTCATTTTCAAAAGAGTTCATTATTTAATCACTTGAGTTGTAAAGTTAATTAGCAAATATGTTGTACATATAATTGTAATAAAATTACAAAGAAGAAGAAACTGTATATAAATTAAACAATATTTGACAATATTTTTGGAAGTGGTGAAAATTATTTTTTACATAATGATAACCACGGAGATGTGTGTCAATGATGAATGGGATGAGCAACACAGTGTCCTCTTTGCTCTGCGGTTTGCTCACAGTTTTCTCACCGTTCTGTTTGCTTTGCGAAATAGAGATTCAAGTAGATTTTATTATAATTTATTAATTAAAGAACTAGAGATAAATTCAGTCTCTTCCTCATATATATTGAAGGATACAAATAGCACTCATCTTTAAGATTAGGTGACTGTTTAGTATGTGACCAAGACAGTTTATTTGATCTGTGTTTCTTTGTTCATTTAGTCATTTGTTTTTAGATTTAGTAAGTGTAGTACTTTTGTGTTGTTCAAAAGGATTGAGTTCATAATCCTACACACTTTGTATGTAAAATTTGCATTTTGTTCTTAATATGATTACATCCCATTGTTTGATATAATCTGCAAAAATTAATTTTTATGTATGTAGTGTATGTAGGGTTTTTGAATCTGTAGATGAATACATATGAATGTTTCTGTGAGATTATTTGTAAATTTTGATTCTGATGTATATAGTGTTGCACAGTTTTGCTTTGTAACAGTGGATGAATAAGGAAAAAAATATTTTATAATGAATATTAAAAAATAAACCTTCTTTCATCAAGCTGATCTAATAATTATGTGTAGTCCACAGGGAATGTCCTCCTTTCCAAGTTTGTATGAAAACCAATTCCAGCAGATATGGTATGAAAATATTAATTGTAGCTGATGTTGATAATCTACACACACAAGTGTCATGTTTTTTTTAGTAAACTTATTGACTAATTAAAAGTTAATTGAATCAGAAACAGATGATATATTCTTTACTGATATTCTTTTCTTTAATTCAGGAATCGCTGATTAAAATTATTATTTATGGATTTTTCACTCTCAAAAACAATCTGACACTAACTCATTATATAAGGAAAAGTAAGATGAACAGGATAATTGTCTTCAGTTGTAACATATAATCTTCTTCTATTCATTTTTACCAAGAAAATGAATGATCTTTATTCACCATATTATTTAATCTAAGAATTATTACTTAAACTTTTTCATCAATTAATTACTCAACTTCTTCAGTTATTACAAACCAATAAAAAAGAATGCTATAAATAATGATCACAAAATGATCCAAGAAATTTTTAACATCAAACAACAAAGATATGGCAAATTATATTTAAATCACCATAAAAAGAGAAACAGCTACATTAGATAAATCTATATACTAGTTTACAAAAATACTGATGCATTTAGTAAATATAAGCTGAACTAATCTGAAAGGATGTAAGAATGTTACAAATACATAAAAAACAAAGATAAATAAGAAAGTTTAGTCATGAGATGTAATTGAAAAATAAATAAAATTTTCTATAAAATTTGGAGAGTACTTCATAATTTCCCAAAGTAAATCAAGGTAAAAAAATAATGAGATAAATATATTTATTATGAATAATTATAAATTATGCATAAATTAATGCATTTGGTTAATAATTTATGTTTTTTTTTTTTTATAGTACGAATGACTAATGTGTGGAGTGTTTTAAAAGCAAACAAAATTGAAAATAAATATTATTTAATGCACATTAAACAAATAGTATCCCTTGAAATACAAAGATTATAAAAGATTAAAATAATCTTAATAAAAGCTAAATAAATGCTAAATACATAAAAGGATTTGATACTAAAATGAACTCAGTTAAACCTATTATTGGTTTATGTTGACCACCTTATTTAGTTTTAAGAAAGTCTCACTAGTTAAGCATATTAGCATAGTGCACGCATAGTAAATACAATCTTCATCCTACAGTTTCTATCTGTATTCTACAGTTTCTAGAAATCTAGATTGTGATAACTATTTATAAGGTAATAATGAAAGATAATCATCAACTTTTCTAAGTATTTATCCTGAACAGTTTTTTAACCACTCTTGCATAAAATGAATCAATTTATGACACACAGCATTTATTATAATTTCAGAACAGTTATATTTATTTATACATCAATATATTTTATTGTAGCATCCCCCAAATGAGTAGGATGGGTAGATATGGAAGTCATGTAACACAGCTTATTTAAAAACTTTATGAGTTTAGAGAAATCATAAATTAAATTGAATAAAAACAAACACAAACTAATAGTTTTTGCATTTTTAAATGCTGATACCATGTTTCAGTTTTTCAACTCCATGAATCTTGATCAATTTTTTCATATTCTTATGAAGCTCATGGAAAAGGGATTTTGAAAATTTTATAAGTAAATGTAAGAAGAGGCTTATCCAAAAAGTAAACAATATTGTCATGAGCAAAATTTAAACCAAGTTGATGCTAAATTCAAAATAATAATTAAAATTTGATATCCGCAAGCCACGAGAAAGCTCTTTGTTAGAAGTGAAAAGCTCTAATATTTTCCAGCAGAGTTGCTAAAAAATGGATTAAACAGTATTTCAAAATTTAATAAAATGTGATTTCTTCTTTTACTTTTTTAAATGTAAGCAAACCACTAGTTTTCTAATTTTAAATAGACTTCAGTATAGCTATTTTTTTTTTTTTTATTATAATAGTTTTTTTTTTTTTAATTACTAACTGATACATATGGAGTTGAATTTTTTAAATTCATGGGATTATGGCATTATCTGTTTCATCATAGAAACTCACTATATTGAAATTTAAAAATCTATTAGCCTAAACTTTTAATAGGATTAAAAACTTACATCTCATGTACAGGTGTTCAACAAACCATAAAAGTTAAATTACCAAAAAATTATTTTTTTCAAATTAAAATTAATTTTCATTTAATTTTTTCATAATTTATTTTTATAATTAAATCATTGAATTAAAGAATCATCTACAGTTGTAAATTTATATCATGATGTTTAGAAATTTTGAGTTATTCAACCTATTAATTCTGAATTTTGCTTGATCCTAGTATAATAAATAACAGTTTATCTATATCATATAGGTAATAAATTAATGTATTTATTACTTATAAGAACAAGATCAGTGACTTCACTCTTGCATTCCATTATTTGTGCATCTAAAACTTATTGGTGTGAAGCAACTATTGATTTATCTGAAAACGTATTACATTTATCACAAATTAATTTAGAGGAAAGTGATTCTTTTTGACCAGACGTGAATAAGATCAATGTCACCAAGTAAAAACAGAAATTCATTCAAGATATTTGTTTATCTGAGTTCAGCTACAGCACTGCTGTAACTGTACTCAGATATGGTCATACCTGTACTGAGTACTGCTTTTTGGTATGTTATTATCAACAGGTAATTACCAAAACTGCAACAGATAATGTCCAAAACACATCTTGGTATCCTTGCTTTGAGAGGTTTAGGTGTAAAAAAAGGTAATTACATGTCTACCTGTTGTCACATTTTTGGATGACTGCAGGAGGAGAGAGCATGAGCTTCTTTTTATCTATAACTATGTACAAGGATGTGTTGGTATATTTATTAAACCAACTGGTTTTCAGGTTCTGCACACAAAAATTAGAAATACCATAATTTGTAGTTTATCAGGAACTTTATCTTATATCCTCTACATATATATATTGAGAATACCAGTGCAATTTTTGCTTACCTAGATTATTTATTCATTGAAAATAAGACAAAATTAAAATTTCATTGTGTGATTTAAATTCTTTTTAGTAAAACCGTTTCTTAACATAGGTGAAAAATCATTAATTTAGGATTTATTTAATATCTTTTTATTTACACATATAATGCTTATTGATCAATTTGATTCCTTATTTTCTGTCTGCATAATTAAGAAATATGTTATGTTTCACTGAGCTAGGGAAAATAACAAAGAATCCAGAAGTAATAAATATTACTTCCTTGAACAAAATAAAGAAAGTATTGTGAACGCGAAAAATTTTGGTTTTCAAATTTCAATGGAAATATCCATTTTGACCATCTGTGAATCCATTTTGTCAAGTTTCAGCAACTATTTATTTTCAAAAAATAAATAAAGAAGAATAGATTTTTAATTTGTAATAAATTTATTTAATAAGTTTTATTATCCTGAAAGAAGATGATTTTTATAAATATAAAGATTTATTCATTATTTATTTTATTACCTTCATAAAAATATATTTGCATGTCATTATTATTTCACTGTGAGCAATGTTCACTTTCCTTTTTTGAATATATTTTAAGAAGTTATTAGGTACTTTTCACATTTAAATTTATTATAGTTACTTATCTTAATGTTTTTTATGCTTCTCTGATAAGGTTCTCTTGATTCCTATAGGCAAATAATAGAGCAGTAAGTACTTTTGTTACTGTTTTAAACTGTACTCCAACCAATCCTAACATAAACATGATTTGTAATCATGTATTTAATTCATGTGATTATGTGTCATTTATTTACAGGTTTAAATATTTTTTCTTCAGGAAACTAATTCTGGTTTGTTTGGAACTAATATATACTATTGCTAATTTGAATCATTAAAATAACTTTTACCTCAGTTTTTGTTATCTTTTTTTAAAATTATTTTTAGTAATCAATAAGAATAATTTTTAGTTTTAATGTTCCTTCCTGCAAAACATTAACACTAATTAAAAATAAATAAGCAAGAGAGTTTTGTTGTCATTATGAAATCAAGAATGATAAGTTCTTTATGAAGGAAGTCAAAAAATAATGTATTGTACATTTAAACACTTCATACAGTTTCTGATAAATTCTGTATGTATATGTATATATATATATTATGAACATATTAATAAAAATTTTCCCACAAAATTGTTTAAGTTATTTACTATTCATACATTCGAGTTACAATTGTTTTTCAAGTGACATAAATACTAAAAACAAGAAGGAAAAACACAATATCATAATAAATATTTAGTGTTAAAATTCTTTTCTTTTTTTTTTTATTTAACTGCTGCAGTCATTAGCCACCAGTGAAATAAAAAATAATTAGGGAAACTGTACTCTTTACTCTCTAAATTCAATTACCTATGAGAACTGGTTTATTAAACACAATTTCAGATGTTAGTATTTTATTTGAAAGTAAATTTATGATTTAAATATAAAACAAACATTGTTGATTTATTCATACAATTTATATGTTAAGATTAAAAACAAATTCCCACAATGTGACAAACATTTTTACCATATGATTCTTACAGGTAGAGATAGCTATAAAGAACATTGTCACAGAATGCTGTGGATCTGGTGTGAAGGACTTGAACCAGAAGTAGAGCCACTGAAGGAACTTAGTGAAAGTTTAGATGCTATTGAGAAAAAAAAAGTGGCAGGCAAGTATTTTTTATTACAATTATTTTTTATTTTATTGTTTTTTTTTGCACTAAACTGGCAAGACCTAACTCCAGAACACTCGGCTTGGCATCCTCTCTCATATAAAACTTCAAGCTGGGGCCACTGAAACTTGGCCCTTCATTACGAACTCTTCACCACTGAGACCTCCTTCTGTGTTTCTCCTTCACCTTGTCTTCCTACATCAGATTATAAGGAATCGGCGTTTCTCCCATTAGTCTTTCATCCATCCTCCTTTTTTCTTTCAAAAACACTGTGTGTGTGTGTGTGTGTGTGTGTGTGTGTGTGTGTGTGTGTGTGTGTGAATAGCTGATTCACATTGTATCTCTGGTTAGATTCTGCAAACACAGGCCTTCCTTTTTTTATTTTATAACCCAAAAGCATAAAGAATGCTACTTTACTGCACCTGCTACTTTACTTTTTTTAGATTGAGCCTTAAAATCTTTCTTGGTGAAATTGATATTTATCTTATTCATTTTCTCTTCAAATTTTGCAAGTATCTTCTTATCAAATTTTGCATCTTTCTCTACATGAACATCTCATTTGAGTTGTCTACACATCTAAGTAACAATTCTAGTAATTGTCTCTGTTTTTAATTATCCTACCTGAGATATATTCAAATAATCCTCAAAGCAACTACAACCTTTTCACTCAAAATAATTCCCAATATATTTCTGACTTTCTTAACTTTTTCCATTTTTTCTCAATCAGTTCAAAACATTTAACCCTCTTTATTCATTAACTTCCACTGCCTTATCCAATTTCCCTTTTAAAGATAATATATTTAGTGTGCTAATCAAAATTATTGTCTGTTCCATTTTTCTATTCGTATTTCTCATCCAATCCAAGGCTTGTTTTATAAATTTGAATAAAGCTTTATGTTCAACTAATAGCTTTCTGACTTGAGTTACACACAACCAACCCTGATGGGGCTCCCATTGGCATCTGGATATACACAGTAGTAAAATATAATGTTAATGAAATAAAAGTAAATAATAATTCAAGTTAACAGCTGCACTGTGGAAATTTGTATGAAGTGTAATATTCTGTGGATTCCAATTAAAAGGTATATGCACACTTTCATTGATTGACTGCCTATTATTTAGAAAAGATTCAAAATTGTAGTTTTAATATTTTTTAATATTCAACAACATTTGACGAAAGGCACTTTTAAAGTATGCAAAATACCTACAAGTACGATGTGCAGATTTCTCAATCTACCTGTAACATCTACGAATAACAAAGAAGAAATTACTCTACAAAATACCTAGACAAATAGACATACCTAAACACTAACAAATATAAGAGCACACTGATTGACACACTTGTACAAATTAAACAAAAACAAAGATAAACAGTACGAAAATATATTTCATAAATAAAAAATTCACAAATAATTGTTCACAAATAAAGAAAATCTGAATATAATCTGATCTTCAGAACAATAAACAAGCCTATTATTCATAGAAAATAATCATCACAGAATATAATAACCAAACCTAATGCTGCTGGAATATAAAACAGTCTTCAATTATGACCAAATGATCAAAAAGGATGAAGCTTCAGACTAAAATATATAAACTCTATTTTTTTTGGTAGTGTTGAATATTCTCTATAATTCAATTATTTTATCTGAGATTGGCATTTTAGGAAAACACAATAGTCTGTAGATTCTATACTGGAATACATAGAATAAAACAAGCTTTACCCAAATTTTTTAAGAGACTAATTCATATTATAACATTGCACCAGCACAGTAAATTAAAAAAAAAAACTAATTGAAAAGTGGGAGTACAATATAAACATTTATTTATTTATTACAAATACTCTAATTTTGATATAAAGTCAATAATTTCCATATTTACCAATATATCTTTCCAACAGACATTCCTTTACAATCTTTAAAATAATCGCATTTAAATTCACTACATGATCCCAGTTCATAACACTGTTTTCCGCCTTACAAATGACACATCTAGATGTAGGACTATATTTATTTGGTGCAGATTGGCACCAAGACAGTCATAGCCACTTCTTATCCTGAAAATGGCCACAATCTCGCTTCTAGCGCTGTCAGGTACATTAGCTTCACTCTCTACCAGCAAAGTTCATCTTTTATTTTCAGTACACAACAAGAGGTATTGTCAACTAGAAATTCTGTAATAATCATGCACAATTTAAATATGAGTTGTTTACTCAAACCATAATTTCTATCATGAATACTGAGTAGTTTAATCTATTACACTCACTCAAAATGTACTCAGAGAAGTTAATGAATATAACCATTTTTCCAAACCACCAGATTGGTAATAGTGAACATTATAGGGATTAGTTACTATGACATGATATGCTGCAGGATTTTGTAGAAGGTATACTTATAATTACTCTTAATTGTAACTGATTATTGTTGTTACTGATGTACTATAACCGTATGGGACAGTGCCATAAATGGCACAGTTCCTGGAATTTTCAGCCTGAGAATGACTAGATATGTGCAATTGGTGAACATGTATTATTTATATTATGTGAAATTACACCTGTAAATAGGATAGACTGAAAGTTAACTGATTTTCTTTTTATTTACAGATTATTTAAGGAAAAAAATGAAATATGAAGAGGAACATTTTGAAGAAAATGGAGAGAGAAGAGACAGGTGCCTCTGTCAACCTTGTCCCCTTCTCTAGCAAGAACAGAACACAATGAACAATTTGTAACAAAATAAAAAAAAGAAAATGACTTACAAAATATGATTGAAAGATATGATGTTGGTTCAACCATCTCTTGCCATTCCTGCCAAATTTGTTTTTACTAGTAATAATCATTCATACATTATTAAAATGTAATATTTAAAAAACCTTTTAGAATAAAATCTAATTAAAACGATTTTAGTTTACTTGCATATTCATGCCAAGAACTGCATGTAACAAAAAAAAATTCATGTATAGTCTGTTAAAATTTGGAGAGAGTATATGAAAATTAATTATGTTAATTCATATTTGGCCATCATTGTATTGTTCTTGTTACTTTATTTATAATAATGTTAGAAAAGACTGTTGTTTTGTGCTAAGTATTTTACACAGTATTGGAAGGTGAACCTTTCTTAACACTCAATTTATCAGTTTAATCTCATTCATAAGCACTATTGATTTACTATCACTAGTTTTCTTTTATCTTTTCTTTTTTCTTTTGAAGATTCAGTTTTACTTATTATTATGGACTGAAAAATCATTCTTTCTTTTTCTGTTTTAAAATCATGAAACCAAAATTTATTGAAGCTTAAGTAGAACTTCTTACAATAAATAACAATTGAAATGGGCAGTTCAGGTCACACTATTCCTGTCTACACTTTTTTATTAATAATAATAAAATTACCATTCTCTTTTGAATTCAGCATATTGTAACATGCTTTGTCTTCTAGGGATCTAAAATCATTTTTATGGATTGGTATAAATTTGAGTATCATAGCCAACAATAGCCACAAACAATGCCGAAATCTGTGTTAAGGAGAATAATAATAAATCAGTATAAAGCTCTGTTTTTCTGTAGGATCACCCTAATAGTGTGAAATCATATATTCATATTGAAATATTTTCTGTACAATTATTTGACATGCTCACCTCAGAAAAAAATCTGATGTGGATACACATGACTTATTTGTACGCCTATTAAATTACATATACATACATATATATATTTTTTTGTTTTCATGAAAAGGACATTCAGTCTTATTCCACCAATAACTTCAATAACAACTTCAACAATAAGTTCTAATTTTTTCCATATTTTTGTTTTTATTGTTACTGTTAAATTACTATTTATCATAAACATTTTTTTTTACAAGGGTTAATAATTATTAATAAATCAATAAATTAAAAAAAGAAAAGGAGATAAAGACTGATTCAAACCGATGTATACCCTTTAAGATCCAAATATTTAATTAATTAAAATTTTATTTGGCTATTACTCTGGAACCAATCAAAATAAGTACCACTTATGATATATCGTTTAAAAGTGCTCAATGAGGGCTTATTATTGAAGTTAAGAAAAGTTAAACATAGACACTATTTTTATACAGTAGAAGGATTGTATTTTATTCATGATATAACCTATCTTTTTAAACAAAACCAAATACTAATCAGCATCAGCATGTAAATAAATCAGGGGTATAATATTTCATTTCATTCTGCATTTTACTAGCACTGCTTGAGCCAACCTCACTAACTTCTCAGAATAATGTACAGTTCCAATCTTTACTTACTTACTAATTGAAATAGATTGCATAGTACTTTGCTATCAAAGTCATAGTTTCACGTGTTTATTATTTGTCCAGTGCGTACAAAACGAATCAATACCAAGAAAATGTTTCAAAATAATTTTTTCCTATGAAGCTTATCAGTATGATTGATGCATAGTTTTACAACGGAATTGTTGAAAACTATTAGGTAGAGTTAGATACTAAGAATGTTAATTTAAAACAGTTTAGCTGATTAGCATTTAAGGGTACAACCTTTAAAAAACTTCCAAAAGTGTCACCTAATATTTTATAATTTTAGACCTTAACACATATTTCATTGTAAGGTCATATAGAATCAGTATTCATTAATTTTTATATCTCTATAAACGTAATTCAAATAAATATGTGCTGTCATAAAAATAATCAAAATCAGTAAGTCAAGCTTTTTAATATGCTGATTACATTAATTGTTAATAGTGAAAGTTTCAGTGCAATATGATCATTTCTGATTTTTATTGAATTATAATTTATTGTTTGTTTCAGATTTGATGACTGATATAATATAAGAAGATAAAAAAATGTGAATATATTTTATAATTGATGATATATATTAATGACTAAAATATTACTGCTCAATGTTATCAGTTTCGCCATAATTCAATCAATTAACAATCAGTTTTAATGTTAAATACTATTATAAAATTTTAAAAAACTGTTTTTATGTCATATAAAAATCATTGTATGATCTTTTAAATTAATAACACTTTTATATGTATATTTATTATCTATATTTCATTTCAAGTCCCCCTAAACCTTTCATAATGAATCACAATAACATTTCATTACTATAATATTATTAAACCTATAAAAGTGAGGATTTTAATTTTTTATATATTTAATAGTATTTACTGCAATTTTGTACTTCAAGTATATAATTAAATAAGTTATTTCTTTCTTTTGGGACTATTAACTTAAAACTTATTTTCTTGCAGTTTTGTTAAATTTAGCATTATTGTCTGAACTATATAACAAAATTTCTATTATCATCTGCATGATAACTAACAATAAACTTTGACTGAAAGCAAAATTTGATCAGTCATTGTAAATATCTATTGATAGAACTGTACTGAGTTAGAGACATCTGCAAATAAATTTAGGCAAATAGATTAATTTTGTTTCAAGTAATATAATGTTATATTCTAATTGGTTAACCAAAGTTACAAGCTGTACAAAGCTGTAAGGTAGAACATAATATTAGTTATTTGAAGAAATCTATTCTTAGCACTTTAAAAGCAGTAATTACCTTACCTTATTACCAAATTTCTGCTGACCAAGGCATGACATCTAAGCACGTGATTTTCCTCATTCATTAAGGTACAATAAGAACTTTGACAAATTTATTGATAATAAAATTCATATCATATGAATTTATACTAGTCTCAGGTAAATATCAAGATTTATGACAAGGCTTAACCTCATAAGTATATGCAAATTGAAGTCAAACTCAACAACCAAATCTTTTAACTGCAGTATTTTAGAGGTAATTATTTCCTATCATATGAAAAATAATTTTTCTTCTAAAATTTTTTGATTGCAAAAAATAAAATAAATGAAATCCTCTCCTAATAGAATGCTGTACATATTAAAACTAATATATATACTAATTTATACTCTGATGAGAAATCTAAAACTAACATTAGCCTCCACAGAATAATCATACCAAAATTAAAAAATAGCATCATCATTTTACAATGGTCTACAAAAAAAATTCTGTTTCATGCATTTAATAAAGTCACCCTTATAGCATTTTTTGCATTAATTTCAAATTTGCAAACCAAAATTGAATGAAGAAAGGAGTTTTAGTTACAAATTTAAAGAAAATCTGATTTTATAATGAATTATATGGCCTGTAGTGTAATGTATTATATGGCCTGTGATATTATCTTACATAACTGGACATTTTCATCATTGACAAATCCTGGTGAAAGTATCAACCATACTTATTATTTACATCACCAAGATTAAGTGGAATAAAGTCCATATATATAGTCTGGAATAGTCCAAATCCTTCATTAGCTTACATATATGAGATCCAACAAATATTCCTTTTTTAATTTGCCTCACTGATGCTGGGAAACTTGCTCTTAAAGTACAAGAAATCTTGGGCATTATGATCTAATTTTTAGACCAAATTTATCATCAAACCAAGTTTTATGTGTAATGTTGGAAGACACACATTCTTCAGTTTCATAAAAGCTTGACAAATAACATTTTTCTGCCTGGCTATGAGTGTTCCTCTTTTCAGCTAGTTTTTTTCATGTACTGGTTTTTCCGGTTTCTACTCATAAGAAAACCTCATTCAATAAGAAAAAACAGTACTTAATAACTGAATTCCAGGTGTAATAAAATGGCTATCACCTTTAAGTCACCTACATTTCACATATAGGTAAAGAATGGTTTTTTTTACTGTATATCTTCAGTAAAAATTTCATATTGTCATACAACTCCTTCGTTTATGTTGGATAAGTAAGAGGAATTGATAGCTTCTCATTTCCAGTATGAAGGAGGATAGTTTTCAAACTTTTTTTAGGGGAATCTATAGATAATCTCCATTCTGTAAAATTATAATGCAGTCCTAGTAAACCCAATAAAGAATTTACATTATTGCAGTACATTATATTATTCTGTAAGAATATTTCTGAAATTCTTGATGCCTAACACAGAAAAAGATATTTTAATACCATTTTCAAGGAGGAACAACCTTTTAACCTTAATACTAGTAACTCTGACTGAATTTTAGACAAATTAAGATCACAAACCAAATCTGCTAAGATTCTGTTCGAGTAATTTTATGAGGTTCTATGCTCTCACCTTGGAAATCGGGTTCCTTTTTTTTTCATTACTTTCTAAATTACCATACCGTTTTTTATTGTTAACATTTTCTTCTAAACTCCATGTTTCTGCAGAACTAGAACAGGTAATGCTTCACTACCTTATGAGTTATCACACCTACTCTCTTCTCACTGTGAAATAACCTTCGGAACCACAATTAAGTATATCTTCAGAAGGATGAGATGAATGAATTGTAACGTGTGTGAAAGATGCCATGCTTGACTGTAATTCGAACCCGGGACCTCCGGATGAAAGACCGAGACGCTACCACTCAGCCACGGAGGCCGGCCACTGTGAAATAGGTCTTAAGGCTGAAGGAAGACGAAAATACACTACAGAGATTTCTTGGATTTACTCTAATACTTTTAATTACTGTGATACAGAAATAATAGTCTGACAAGTAATTAGATCCTCTCCATACCACAGGAACAGCAAAAGGCATGTGTGATTCCACTTAGCCAGCTGCTAAGTTAAATTACAGAAAACATGAGGGGACCCAAGACTTGTCCTAATCTCCTATTTCTTTACAATCAAAATAGAGTTCATAGAATTTTTTAACTAATGGATTAATATTTATTCTTTAAAATTTAAAAGTTAATTCACGAAACATGTAACAAAAAATGTTAGGATGATTTATACCACTACAGAACAGTTTTAAATAAATTGCTAACAAAAAACAATATGTATGAATCACAACAAAACAATACACTTCTGTATCAGAAAATGTAAGAAAAAACAAAAGACCAAATTGACGATAGTATTCACAAGAAAGCCAGAATGAAACTGATTCTGATGAATGACTGTTTGGGTTATTCCACAGTAAACAGTTGTATATGAAATGACTATATCAGCTACAATTATTAATAAAGGCAAATTATTAAATTAGTAATAAATTGATTTTTGCTAGAAGGAATGAGCCATAGTAGATAACACATTACACGACTACTACTATATCAGTCATACTAACCAAGTCTCCAAATTATTCCATTTTAAGCCATGTATAAATATAGAGGAATGAGTACAGAGGAGGAAGGAATGAATAATGAGTAATTGAAGCTCTAAACAACAAAAATAGTTTAGGGATAAGGACAAGAAAAGGAAAAATAGAAAAGTAAAACATACAGATATTTGGGAACTATGGTGACAGAGAACTGGAAAAAGCAATGGAAATAAAAAGAAGAATAGTGTTAAAGGAAAACTTTTGTAAGAAGAGGAAATTACTATGTAGTAAAAGAGTGGACTTGGAGTTAAAGAAAGGTTAGCTAAATATTATGTATGGAATGTCTTGTTGAATGGAAATAATGATAAAGCAAGAACAAAAAGGAAAAGAGAAAGAGATTAAGATGATTAAGAGATTAAGAGATTAGATGTTGATATGGAGAAAATAAGATGGACATATGAAGTGAGGAATGAGGAGGTAATAAACAGGATTAAAGAAAAAAGAACACTTATTAGTAAAGTACACAAGAGGAAAACTGGTTAGGACATGTGATTAGAGGAAATGGAATCTTGACAACTGCAACAGAAGCGTCAGTAGAAAGAAAACAAGGAAGAAGAATGATGAAGTCAATAGTTGAAGTGAAGATTGGAAAGCTATGGAAATGAAGAAAATGTCTTGAGACAAAGATAAACCTAGAGACCTGGTAGGCCTAGAGGAAGCTCTAGGCAGAACATTAGTTGATGATAGGCTTCTAGATCAACAAATATTTGAGTCATCGATACATGTAAGTTGTCCCAGGGTCTTATAATTAAAAGAGCTTAAGATTGATTCCTGATAAGGCTTGGAATTTTCCCTATCAATTAACCCAACTATCTATCTTATATAAAAATATATGCTTATTTTTTCCCAGATTTAAATGATGAAATTTTCTTCAGTATGAGTTCAGCTCTTGGTATGACTGACATGCTGTGTTGTTTAGTTGTGGTAATAGTTTTATCATACACATATTATAAACATTGTTTCATAAATTCAGTGAAAGAGTTTTTATTATTATTTTATTGAACATTAAGATTTATCAACTTATGTGTGTGTGTGTGTGGGGGGGGGGATTCAAACCCAGGACCTCTGGATGAAAGGTCGAAACGCTATCACTCGTGCCACAGAAGCTGCCTTGATGAACACTCATGGTGAATCATTGCTGATCTGAAAGTGATAGGGATTCTTCTCATCCCCAGAATGGCTTTACAAAATATATGTATTTCTTGTCAGGCTACAGATAAACACAATGTAGTTAAAGACTGGTCAAAAAAAAAATCAGTTCCAAGGAACTGATCATCCCAGGAAAGGAAAATGTTGTCAATATTCCTCTTGTTAAAGCAGAAATTATTTTACCACCTCTACACATAGAACTAGGCCTGATGAAAAATTATATAAGATAAAGATGAACACAGCTTTAAATATTTAGCTGAGAATTTTTCACAATATAGTGAAGCCAAATTGAAAGAGAATATTCACTGAGCCACAAATAAGAAAATTAATCTATGAAAATATCTTTGACAGCTAACTGAATCCTAAAGAAGTAGCAGAGTGGAAGTCATTCAATGATGTCATTACTGGTTTTCTTGGAAATAAAAATGCTGAAACAATAATCAGCTTATTATTGAATTCTCAGTGAACTACAAAAAATTTAGGCTGCAGAATGTCACTGAAAATTCATTTATTACATTCTCATTTGGATTTTCTCCCTTTAAACTTGGGTGGCATCAGAAATGAACATGGAGAAAAATTCCATCAAGATATATTGCAAATGGAACAAAATTTTCAAAGCAGATGTGATAAATCTATGATAAGTGACTACTGCTGGATGATAAAAAGATAAGACTGAACACAAAAGGAAAATAAGAAAAAAGAAATGAAGATAAATGTAAATGTTTGCAAAATAAAGGTAGGAAGTTTAATTGTAATTTTTATTATTATTTTTGTGTTCTATAAAATCTGAGGGTGATGAAGAAAACTGATTTCATTTTAAGATTCAGCATTAAACAAAAAACATTCTAATTCACCTATTTTATCTCAGTTCCAATTTTTTTTTTTTCTAACATGTGTTGATGAACGATCAAATAGAGTAAAACAAAATTAAGTGTAAATTTTATTTGAAAATTAAACTGTACCAAATAATTTTCTTTGAAATTTAGGACATAATAGTTATGAATAAGGCAGATAGACAGGCTATCAGTTCCACAGGAAAGAGGAGCAAAAATCATGCTTTTCCCTGACTGAAAAATATTTGTGGGCAAGTCCTGCCACCCCTGTACTACTAGCAGTGCCAACATTACTTCAGACAAAAATAAATTGCTTCAGACAGTCTAGGTATAACTCTTGCCCATCTCTGCGTTTATGTTTTATAAATTAAACGGCATATTTTATGTTTCTTGAATTATGATTAAAGTTAAAAATGTATTTTAAATCATTTAATTGATCGCACAATTATAAAAATATCACAAAAATAGGAATAAATAAGTTTTATGCAATAAAAGACACCCAATGAAAAATAATATGTAATGGAAAATAAGGATTTGTCAACTGTATTACATTGGTGGTATGCAGTAATATATAAATATGCTATGACTATCCAGTTTTTCAAATTAAATAATAGTAATAATATTTTATTTGCTTTATATCAATATAAATATAACATTATTTAATAACAAAATTTTAAGGATTATAACTAAACTGTCTGTCTGCCAGAATAGAAATAAAAATTAGCTTTCTTTAATAAGTGAAACAAACCAAAAATAAATAAATTTTTTCCTATGAAATAAATACCATTCACATGCATCTTCATGAACTACACCTATCACATATGTTTACACCCATACTGTGCATATATACGTACATATGTAATGCACATACTAACATTATTCACATATACTCGTACATATGAAGTTGCCATTTAATTTTAATTTTTATCTGTACTCTGACACCAATCCCTTTGGTGATACAATACATCAAACACAACCAATCCATTCCAGTTCCAGGAGTTCAATAATCTCTTGGGCCAAAAAGACTTTCTTTTCCTGTTTAGCCTCCAGAACCACCGTAAGGTATTACTTCAGACAATGAATGAGGATGATATATATGAATGTAAATGAAGTGTAGTCTTATACAGTCTCAGGTCAACCATTCCTGAGATGTATGGTTAATTGAAACCCAATCACCAAAGAACACCGGTATCCAGCAGGCCAAGAAGACTGCCTCCTAACTTAGTCACTCTTACCTCACTGAGTATTATCTTATAAAATGAGCATTATTTTATAAAATTATCTTATAAAATTAACAATGTCTTCTTCTTTTCTTAAAACACACAGTGAGCATAAGATATGCATATCCTCCCTACCAGGACTACAGTTTATATACCATAATATGTCCCATGATTCAAATATAATTCACATTTCACTTCCATTTAAAAAAATGTTAAAATAATTTTTAACTCCCAAATCCCAATTACTACAACTAAACATGGCATAGAAATGAGATCTCCTGGGAAAAAAATTGATATCCCTCCAAATTCCTTTTTCATATAGTCTAACAGACTACAAATTATATGAATTGCTCATTCCATAATTCTTCAAACCCTTGATCACTTCACACCCATACTTTTCTTTCAAAGACAATCATTCCTTACACAAAACTAATCTATTGTTTTGGTTATTTTAAGTGGAAAATTGTTTAAAACTAGTGCCATCCAAAACATACAAAATATAAAATTTAAAAAAGAATAATTAATGATAATAGGGTAAATATTTCTTCTGAGTGATTGTAGTGAAAGTATAAAGATAATTCATATTGAAAAAAATAATTTTTTTCCACAAAAATATACAAAAAATAATTTTTTTTAATGATAAAAATCTTAGTATTTTTAATGCTGGTAAAGCTATAGGTAGAGATTTTAATTACAAAAATTACTCAAAATTCTTTTATCAGTATATAATTTCATAACATACAAGAATCATTATAGTTTAAGTGATGCTCATTATATTAATTTTTTAATTCTGCTACAGCTCATTGTTATGCCATTAATAAAATACAATAGAAGTTAAATATAGATCTGGAGGAAATTTTAAGTACATCACTTTCCTTCTTCACTTAATGAGTTATCTAGCTGTATTAGAACCACTGCATAAGCAACGGTAGTAGAAATCATCTGAAACAAATCACACTGCCAAGAACATTTCAATACACCTCATACAATTTAGCAGGTTCCAAATACTGATTATTAATACATAATTAATATGAACAAAATTACATTAATATTTGTCAGAACATGATAGTAGATAGAATATATTCTGATACATATCATGTCAGAAATGATTAGTATGCTACCCACAAATAACAGAAATTTTACTGGTATTTGTCTAGAAGATTCAATAAATACAAGGAAAACCTCTATTAAGGCAATATCATGTTATCTTCAATTATTTACAAAAAAGGAGGGCTATTTATAACTCATATTAAATGAAAAAATTTAATGAATGAAATGAAAAGGGTAACAAAACAAACAAAAATAAAATCACTTAACTACCAGTGATGTAAATTGAGTGATGACATGAGTGCAATGTACAATCAGTTCCATTCTACAGTATTTTGTTTATTGTATTTTCTTTATTTATTGTTATTTTTTTGTTATCTCATATATTAAGATAATGTAATACTAAAAAATGATAATTTTTTAAAATTAAACTTATATTAATTCAATGTCCATAACATGCCATTTTCCTCACAGGATTTTAAATAAAGCAGAAGCAAACAAGTTCATTTGCTCAGTTAATACCAATCTATGTTTAGTTCATTTTACTCAATGTAGCAAAATTATAAATCAACTAATAGATGCATTATAATTAGAAAATTATATTTAATTATTATCATAATTATCATTTTAATTTAGAAGAGTATTAACAATAACTATCATGATATCAACAGCAGACTACTTAAAGGCCGCATTCCTCATCTTCACGATCTCTCCTGCATTCAACAGTAGTCTAGACATTTAGAGATTTAAACTAGATTAAAAAGACTGAACAATTTTATAATGCATATTGTAGGAGCTTATGATTCAGTTCCAAAAATAACAATCTATGAAATAAGCCATGATTAAATCCGTAATGAACTTTCACTCATTTAGGAATTTTATTCCTAATGTATAATGCTGAAACAAACGTAAAGCCTGTCTCACTGACCAGTGAGAGAGTATTTTTTTTTTTTTTTTTTTTGTTTTACCTCCAGAACCACCATTAGGTTATATCTTCAGAGGATGAGATGAATGAATTGTAGCGTGTGTGAAAAATGTCATACCTGACCGGGATTAGAACTTGGGACCTAGAGTATTCGAACCCGGGAGAGAGTATTACAGGCACGTCAAATCTTGTACATATTTGATGCAAGGTTGAATTATATAATTATGCATAATTCATATTATTGTTAATTATTCATAAAGTATTTTGTCTGCACTATAGAGCTTGATAAATGTGAATGTAAAGAAATGCAAAGCTAAATAAAAAATATAATTTTTTTATTGTATTTTTATTTGTTTTTCAGATAAAACATATATTCAACCAGTTTTTATGTGAAACAGGCCTCATTATTTGTATTCATAACTTAAAAAATTGTTATTGGTACCTCTTTAAGTAACAGTGCTGTTTAATTTTATACAAATAACCAAATTAAACTAAATTTGAAGACATCAACATGATATTTAAAATAAAATATCCCTAATAAACTTCAAGACTCATATCTGATTAAGTGATCAGAAAAGTAATAGCTTTTATGAGTAGATAAATTTTGATTTTATACAGGAATAACCTGTATAGGGGGGGAATAACACCCCCCTCATTAACATTTGGGATATCTAACGACTCGTTTTTAGGCTCCATTTAACATGGAGAGACAGATATCTCTGCCGACAGTTGAGATAACGATGGAGAGCTCATCGAAGACTAGCCAGCCACCAAAATAAAGAAAACCGAAACCAAACGAGGGAAGAAACGACCAAGACAGATAACCTCAGAAGAAGAAAGAGGTGATTTCTCCAGGCTTGACCAATCAGCTGGATTTACTGTTATTACAGAACAAAATTACGTAACTGGACTAGCTAAATACATAACAATACACGAAGTGAAGCTAGCCAAAATTTTCAAAATCTTTAAGGCTAAAAAGGAGATAAAGCTGCTAATATCCAAATTTATCGCTGGAAGAATTAAAAAAAAAAGGGCTGGGGAGCGAGTGGGTGGACAGCCCGCTGTGCAGCTGTCATACGTCCGCGTTTGTGTGGATGGGCGGTGATGATGATGCTCGGACACTCTGGATCCTCCAAGCTCGAAGGCATCTCCCGGGACTGTATTATACTAAAATGCAGGTCCGGCCCTGGGAGGGGAGTTGGGGAAGTGAAGATTTAGTTGGTAGGGGCAGGTATATATACGCACTGTAACAAGATCTTACAGAGCCTGTTACCGAGCTCAAACTTGGTCTGTAAATGGGATTCCTCCTCTCAATAGGAAAAAAACAGGTTACAGATTAAAGGAGGTCTAGTGGCTTTATGGAGTAAAACTCTACTGGTTAGAGATTGTTTGTAGAGGACTATAATATTATATCAATATAGTTTTATGTTGCCGTTCGTAACATCCTCCAATAAAGGAGATCTTCTACAACTTCTAAATTGATAAGACTACTTGACACTTGAAATTTTAAAATTATAAGATTTGTAACCTTCATTCTTGAAGTATATGTTTTTTTTATTTAAATTTTTTTTTTATTTTCAAAATCGAAAAATTGAATACTTGGATAGTTTTGATAAAATGGCTGTTACCAGTATATAAAATTCAGATATTTTAAACTAACTGAACAAAATTTATTAAATACTTCTTTAAAAAATCTATTTTTTGATTCTGGGCATTCATGATTATCTTCAGTAAATAAGTAACAAAATATTCCCAATACATAATATTCTTTTTAACATACCTGACTAACTGTTTTCCTGGTAATAGAAAAAAATCCACATGCTGATAATGTTATATTTCTACAAAACGTTCTCATACACATTGCTCGAATCTGAAAAATGAAAAATTATAAAGTCAATTATCATTGACTTTAAAAATCATTAACTTCATTAACTATCACTTATCATTCTACTTATCATTGACTTTTGTTATCATTATCATGATAACAAAAGTAGATGAAACGGTCATGTTATTTTTTTTTTTTGACACCAAGTTGAAAAGTTAAATTTGTATCTATTTTTATTATATTGACTTAAATTACTTTAACTTCTATCATTAATACTATTTCTTCTTCATTTCTTTTCTTTCTTCTTCTTTACTGTAATAGTTTCTTAAGCTTCTTGTATAACCTTTTCTTTATTTTTTTTTATCTCTATACAACTCAAAAGTTTTTTCAGTAGTATTATTTATTTTTGTTTTATACAATTATTCTATAAATTTTTACATTACATGAAATGTGTTCTTCCATTACATGGAACTGGTCTTTCTTATTTTCAGTTTTTGGAGCAACCAGTAGAAAAGTAAAAAAGACAATGAACTTATCATACCAATGTGCTACTTTCTTGCGGATAGGCGATTCAGAGTATTTCCACTGCATACTTTGACACTTGGACTCTGGCTCAAACTGATGTATCCAAGTTTCGGTTATAATCTTGTCCAAAAATGCATCAACTTCGTTACTGAAACGACTTTTGAATTCGGTACAAATACGAAATTTCTTGGCTTTGTGATGAATGGTAAGCTTTCTGGAAACTCACCTTGCATCTCACTTTTTGCATTTTTGAACTGCAAGTCTTTGGTCTTCTTAGATAAGTGAAGTAATACGAGAATCTAAAGCCAAGGTCGAGGCTTACTGGACACCCGGAGTGGTGCTCGTTGGTCATGCTTTTGCAGCCACTTTTAAAATTTTCCACCCACGGGTAAAAACTTGTACGGTTTATCCAACTACTACTGTATTATTTGTTCATCCAAGAGAGAATTTCTGATGGTTGTACACTTTCCAAGCGTAAAAATTGGATCATAGAACGCTGTTCTTCAGAAGTACTTTCTTCGAGCAGACCCACCATCGTAACTAATATTTTACCAGTTATGTTTACGTAAATATTAATTGAACAGGTAACAACAGTCTTTGCAGTTGCCAACTAACATTTACTGAAGTTACAGTTACCTGAGTTTCCTTCACTAACAATGTATGTTTTATTGAATGATCCTCGTATGTCCATGCTTTAACTGTCAGTTTATTACATATATGCATTTTTTATTTTATTCCTAATTATTATGTCACAAACTAGCAACTGAATACATTAGATTTTTACTAACCAGTTAAAATTATTGTTATATTTTTTTAATTAATAGAAAATTTACCTTACATGCTAAATATAATATTTTAAAATGTTGTGTGGTCTATAAATTGCTTAAAAAAGAACTGTTACTTTTTTAGCATTGTGTAGATCTATTTTTAGCACTTTTAAATTTTTTTTAGATCACAAAAATTTTTAATTTTTTTTTAATATTAATTGTTGAATAATTAAAAAGTAGAAAGAGAAATATTCTCTTTCTTTCAAATTTATTCAAAAACTGATCTACTACCTGGGCAACTATTTGTTTTACAAAGCAATTATTATTATTATTTTAATTAATTTAGTCTTACTAAAAGATGAACTGAATACTAAATTTCTCTGAACCAGTTAACTTTAAAAAATTTTCTATTTTTGAAAACTTTATACTGTCTTTTTAAAATGCACATGTAACTCCACTTTCTGAACGTTCAGAAATACTCTCCTTTCCCAATGTTTTTTCTTTTCCATTATCCCAAAGTTTTACAATTTCTTTGCATACATTAAACTAGAAACCTAATAAGTTTCTTTTTAATCTTAATTACCTACCCTAAAAGGATACTTTATTTTAAGCTCACAGTAATTTAAAAATATTCAAACAAAATGTTACTTTTTTATTATTATGACCTTGTGCATGCTTTTGTGCATGATGTACATTCTTGTACAAGAAAGATGAGGTGGCTAAATGATAAGTGAAAAAATGCTAAACTATTACTGAGAAGTGAATCTGAGGACAACAGATTTGAGTAACTGGAATACAAACCACTACACCAACAGACCAGTAAATTTTGATGGGGTTAATCATTCTCAGTATCCTTTACAGCAACTGGCTTGCTCCCTCGACTCACTACAACAGATAGTTGACCAGATAGTGACTAACTTTTTATAATTTAGTGGAACTGGAAGATAGAGGCTAATGGGAAACAAATAAGCACAAACCTTGGACACCATTATGTATGTTTTCTTATTTTAGAAATAAATCTGTTAAAATACTGAAAAATATTAAGTTCATTAATTGATTGGGCGAGACAGATAGGGCTGTAGTCTACGGAAGACAAAAAGGCTTGATCCTCTAAGACACCTGTAAGAGTTTTTAAAAACTTTTCTTAAAATAGAATACATTTTTAAAGCAATGGTTCAAATGTCATAGTATTTTATTTATTGATATTTGAGGGGGCTAGGAGATTAGATACCTGTTGTAGGCATCTGGTTTTTTCTACAGTTAGAATATTTTGAAAAGAATACATTTCTAATAATACAATATTCCAATTTTTTTTAATTCAGAAGAGCTAGTAAACATGAGACTGAAGGGACAAAAAGATCTGAATGTTTAAGTTTTTACTTCCTTGTACAAAGTAAAGTAAATATTGTGGTTTCAAGAAATTTCGGTTCTCAAATTTCAACGGAAATATCTAACAAATATTTATTTTGACCATCTCTGAATCAACTCTGACGAGTTTCGGAGTGACGTCAGTACGTATGTACGTATATATCTTCCATAACTCAAAAATGATTAGCCGTAAGGTGTTGAAATTTTGATTTAGGACTGTGTAACATTTATGTCCACCTCCCCTTTTGATTACAATTGACTGTGCTAAAAATAGTCAAAAAAGCCCAAAATTCAAAACTTTGGCTTTTGGACTTCTTCTTAACTGCAGAAATAAGCCCTCATTGAGAGATTTTCAACTATATATCATAAGTGGTACTTATTTTCATTGGTTCCGGAATAGTAGCCAAATAAAATTTCAATTAATGAGGATTTGGATCTTACAAGGGAAAGGCACATTGTTTCGAATCCGTATTCATATACTTTTTTTAACTTTTTTTGTTTTTAATTTAAATATACTGATTTATTAATAATTATTAACCGCTGATTGTAAAAAAATTTAATAATAAATAATAATAAATTATAACAATAAAAAAATATGAAAAAAAATTGGAAATTATTAGTGAAATAAAATTTTATGTATGTTTTACTTTAATTCAAACATTTTTACAACAATTTGAGATTAATAATTTATTAATAAACCAATATATTTAAATTTAAAAAAAAAGGTTAAAAAATATATGTATATGAAGTCGAATTGGTTACGATTCCCACAGGTTCTCACTTAGACCACAACTCTACTTAAGCGACGTGAAACAAAATTAATTTATAAACTATTACAAAATGCTAAGGAAATTTTTAGTGTCATTTTTCTTGAGTACAATTGAATACTGCATATTAGTATTTTGTGATGAAGATACGTAACAAGTGTACTATTCACACATGCAATATGGTTCAAATCAGTATTCCAAAGTCCGTGCCTTTCCCTTGTTAATATGGATCTTAAGTGGCTTATACTGACTTAACTTTTTATAGAAAAAGGTCACTGTAGTTATTTTTTTTCAGAAATAGAAATCTTGTTTTAAACATTAAACATGATCTTAGTATATTAGAATAATTTTTTTTCCAAAGACTATCTTTTTTTAACTTTTACACATTCTCAAAAATGAACAGCCATAGAATATTGAACTTTTGTACTTAGAACTGTTGTTAACATCTACTTGTACACCTCTCTTTCTGATTGCAATGAACTAGGCAATCTCATTTACAATAATTGAATGGTATATTGGTAATACCATATGTATTATATCTGATTATTTAATATCAATTGAAAATTATAATTTAGAATCATATTATTTTTGGATTTTCTTGGTAAAATTTTCTAAAAATTTTGTATTATTTTTTAAAATAATTTCATTTAATTATTTGACAGAACAATAAAATACAATGTTATTTTCATTATTGACTTGCAGTCAATTTAAAGTGATTGTTTAAAATTATTAATTACCACTGACATTTTAATTCAAATATATATATATTTTAAGTATTTGTATTTGCTAGAAAAATTATTTTCTTTATAATAATAATGATCTGTAAATTATTAATTTCTCTCTCTCTCCCTCCCCCTCTTTTCCTCCCCCTCACCATCCCTCCTTCCATCATATAGTGGGAATATTAGGGAGAACAGAGACTAAACCTCTGCATCTCCTATGTGCTATTGAAACTTTGCTGAAGGGAAAATACCTTTTAAAAAAGAAAATTTTGAATATCGGAGCATTTCAGTATTTTAAAGGTTAGGAGATTGTAAAATCTTTTCAGCGCGAGTAATGGTATATTTGTGGTTCCAAATAATCAGATTCTACAGTATGGTGGTTGTGTAATAGGTGGTCTTACTACAATCAGAATACTTTTTATCTATTTATTATTAATCTTACAAACATGGGATACCAAAGAAAACAGAATTGTTGGGATTTATGTTATTTTTCTATACCCTAAGGCTTTTGAAAATTAATATAGTTTAAAATGGTGTACAAATTATCAAATCATTTCAGAAGTACTTGAGATTACCCAGGAAAAACACACCTTGGCCCACCAGGCTGGTCTAGTTGTTAACTAGTCATCACAAATCAGATGATTTCCTACATGGTGCTGTAACTTTGTCTAAAGGAATAATATCTTTTTAAAAAGAAAACTTTTAATATCAAAGCATTTCAGTTTCTTAAAGGTTAGAAATTGACTGTACAAGACTACAGGGCTGTAGACTACAAAATTACACTTCATTTACATTCATAGATATCATCCTCATTAATCATCTGAAGTGATACCATATAGTAGTTCCGGAGGCTAAACATAAAAAAGAGAGAAGACAAACATACCAATTATAAGACAAAGAATTTTTTTTGTCTATATGTATTTTGTACAGTATAGATACAAAACGAGATTAAACCAGCTCAGGTACATAAATTTTCTACAGTTGAAATTTTACATAAAATACACAATTAAAATACAATTACGTAAAATATAATTTTTTTATATAAAATATGGGATACTGATCACAAGTAAAAGACAATTCTTACCAAAAAAAGTTGTGTCAAAAAATGAATCCAAATTATTTGGATGTGTAGCCTGAAGATGCATCAAGGATAGATACAAAATTAAAATAGTAGTTACTAGCATTAAATGATTCATGAAGAGAAACTGTAAGTATTGCCAAAATGTAAATTATCTATTCAAATTAAAATTCAATTATAACTTCCTTTAATAAAAAAAAAAAAAAAATGAACTTCTTATTTATTTAGTTATTTGTACAGTAAGAACAAGTTGATGCTGAATCACAGTCACTGATGGTTGACAATGAATTCTGTAGCATGTGAAAAAATGCAATGCCAGCCTGCTTGAATCCAGAATCTACAGATGAAAGAGATAGAAATGCTTCCACTCCCCACCATCATGCATGGTGTTTAATATTGAAATAAAAACAGTTAAAATAAACATATTCAGTTCTGTAACATGATCTTTGATAATTTATGGAAAAATTACATACAGGGTCTGTATAATAAGTAACCGGACTGAGCCTGCCCCGCGCCGTCATAGCGTCTGCTAACCGGTATCTGGTG
>JAAAKQ030037066.1:3914-16906 GCA_010016005.3 Zanna intricata
ATATATATATATATATATATATTTATACAATATACTGTAGTATTTAATTTACATCAATTTTATTTTGAAACTTTATAAATAAAATAAAACCAAAATTAATCTCATACAATCAGATACATTTACACAACGTTAAGAATCTGAATCCCTCAGTTGAGAGTTCTAAGGTTCAAATCCTAGTAAAGGCAATTAAGTTTTATATGGATTTGAATACTAGATTGATTCTTTGGTGGTTGGATTTCAATTAACTACACTTCTCAAGAGTGGTCAAACTGAGATTGTACAAGATTACACTTCATTCACATTCATACATTATCATCCTCATTCACCATCTTTAGAAATACTGTATGGTAGTTTCGGAGGCTGAAGAAAAAAGGAGAGGGAGAAAGGCAGTAAATACTTGAGACTGCATCAATTATTTTCTATTCAAACTTTTCCAATATGAACGTTTTTAATACACTCATCTTTAACAACCACCATGAAAGAAGTGCGTAACAAAAAAGGCTTTTTAACTAATGCCGCAAGAAATGTTCATTTAATGGAAATATATTCTCAGCACAATTCGATTTTTCATTAATTCGCACAACTTAGTGGTGGTTCTATTCAGAAAAAATCAGTGGGTCTTCGCAATTCACAACCAAAAATCTACATTTGTGAAGGGGTACACATTTCTTTTTTATGAATTGGTTCTTTCAATTCGATTCTCAGAAAGGAATCAAAATAGAATTGTTCGTCCGATTCAATGATTCTTTTCTATATTCCCCATTAGCAGTACTGTAAATCTAATGCATATACTTTCTCTTCTTCACCCGTGTTTAACGGTTATCTCTCTTCTTCACACTCCTGTTCGACTAAGCTGATGCATACCTGCTACATGTCTTCGATTCTTCTCTTTTCAAATCCTTATAAAAGATTGCTATGAATCAAATCGAATCATATCTAAAAAAGATTTGTTTCCTATTGGCTATCCAATTCATTATTGTGAATCGTAAACAGAGTCAGTTTTTCTTTGCAAACTGATTCTCGATTCTTTCCTTCAGTATAAAGAATCACATCAAAGGAAAGACTCATTCACGATTCTTTGCAATACTAATGGACATATTCTCGTCCACCTCAGCTGTCCTCCTAGCTTGATAAGTTTGAAAGATCAGGATCATACACATAAACGATCATAATTATTCTGAAACTATTTAATACTTATATACAAATTGAATACGAATTATGCGAATAAATGAACCAACACGGAACTAAAATATTTTAACAGAAGAAAAATTTAATTTTAATCGCAATTACGACTTAATTTTTGCAGTATAATGTGGAAGTAGTTTTTCAGTAATTATATACAAATAGCACTCTCCTACGATTTTCAAGAAATTTGGAATACTTCATTTGGGAAGTAAGTTATGCATCACAATTTAAATTATTTGTTGGAAATGCCTTTCACTCGAGTTACGTCACCTGCCTGTTTCATAGGTGGGGAGGCTCAGCTTTTCATCTATAGACCCGGTTCGAATCACGGTCAGGCTAGGCAATTATTCATTGCTACAAAATTATATTTACATATCCGACAAACAAGCTTTATTATTTTGGTACTAAATAATTGGTCATTGCATATAATAATGGACTTGACCTAACAATCGGCCAATTTAGCCATTTAAGATTAATCAAAACAGATTGGTGAGCGTTGGGTTATGTTGATATCGTACGACATTTGGTATAATTTATAACTTTATTTTAAATTGTACAGACATGATGTCTCTTGATCGTATGCGCTTCAATAGAGATGTATGTCATAGGTGTTGGTGTTATTTGGATCATGTGACTTAAGTCATTTCTTTATAGTTAACTAATTTACATGGTTAAAAAATATATACTGAGCACAAAACTATAAAGTAACTGAATACATTAAAAAAAAATGTATACGAACAATCATGCATCATAAAATATCAATATTTTTCAAAACTTAAATTTTGGAATTATTACAAAATTTAAGGTGATGGGAAAAAATTTTAACTTCAGATTTATTTTCAGCATTAAAAAACAAATTGGTTTTTTGTATCACATATGAAACAGAAACTGCATTTTATCAGTGCAATCCTTTATATAATTCTTAATTTTCTTGTAAATAATAAAAATATTCTATGAAAAATAAGTTTTATTAAATACATGTAGGTCATATATGTAAATATTATACCATTGTGTACAGAAATAATATGATAAAAGAATATTATAAATTATAATATTATAGTATTAAAATAATAATAATAATTTTAAAATTAAAAATTATACAGAGCCTATATTGTATTTTTAAAAAAAATGTAAGTAAAGCCATAAATCTCAAGAAAAGTAATTTCCCCTCTAAATTTGATAAAAAAAATAATAAATAAAAATATAAATAATAAATATTTATATATTTTTTTATTTAAATACAAATAAAATAAAAATAAATCAAACAGCATGGAAAATGGAAGTTTTTTCTGTTTCAAAACAGTACTTGTGTCTGTGTTGAAATAAAGTGTTACTTCTTAGTATTTAATTAAATGTAAATATTTTATTAATCAGTTTAAGATTTTTAATTTTTTTAAGTGTTCATTACTTTAAAATACAAGTATTTTTATTAAATTATTAATTTGTATAATTACAAATCAAATTATGTAAAAACATTTTACATAAAAATGTTTTTTGGAAATGTTATGCAATCTGTACAACTTGAATGCTTGTTTTTATTAATAAGATTCTACTGCAAATGCTGCAGCTATTATTACTCCCAATTTTAAAAGCAGAATTTGAAAAACTGAATAATTCTGATATATTTATCGCATTAGTTTCAAAACAAAATCATATGATTGGAAGAGAACTTCAAAAAATAGTGAATATTGTCACGTAAAACAAAAATGGTCAATTTATAATAAATTTCAGTATGCCTTCCATGTTATTATATTTACATTAGAACCTCCATTAACTGCGGTAATGACAGGCTGGGAAAAACATGGTTGATGGAAATTACATGTTTTAATTTTAATTTCTACATTAGCAATAAGATCTCAAAATAGAGATGATTAGTTTTACAATAGTTTTAAGTAAAGAAGGTTGCTAACTTATTTATGACTATTGTAAAAGTAATACATTATAAACTTCAATAAAAAACATGAAGAATCAATTTTGATTTTACAAAATACTTTATATTCAAATTATTATTAAACTAATAAAAATTACTATCGGATACAAATATCTGGTATGTATATAGTATTAGAAATTACAGTACTTGAAAAAAAAATTTAAAAAATATTCCCTCAGAGAAATAATCTTAATCAATTTCTGTTTTTTAGTGTTCATCATTAGTTTTCCAATTGCTGTTCTCATATTTCTCAAAGTTATTATTTTATTAAACTTGCAATTCTGTTGTTCAAAAAAATTGATATCTACTGCTAAGAAGGTTTAATTTTTTTATCACTCTTATCTACATTACCTTTCCTTGCGTCACTTTCTGAACCATTCTTTCTGGATGCATCTGTTGAACATCAATTCAATTCAACATCTGTTGAAGAATGACAATGTTATTATTGGTTATTTGCAAAAAGCCTTCTTCATTTTTGACTCACATCTTCTCAGTCTACATTAATAAAACTGGAATAGATTTTACAGTTTCAAGACAGGAATTGATTTCATCTTCCTGTGTTTCTTCTTCAATCATTGGATTGTAATATTTCTGACCAAGAACATTTTACAGTTTCAGATTGCAAACTATTCCAACCTCACTAACAGCAAATATTGTGTCTTATTGTCCACATTTTTAAAATATCTTTCACTGATACAGCACAGTTTTCTTCTTAAAGAAAATTAATAAATATTTTTCTGAATCTCCTTTTTAAACTGCTTATTACTCCATGTTATTTCTCTTACAACTAGAGATAGGACTGCCTTGGGCGGAAGATTTTTTAATTTTGGTATTGACAAACTTATGGGGCAAACAAGTTAAAACACCAGATTTTTAATATCGCTTGCAATATCCAGGCTTGTAATATCATCATTTGGATGGTGATAATAATCACAAGGATGAAACTGCATTTCTGTGTCCTTAAAAGGTCTAGGCTCTTTTGCTCAACCAATAACTGTTAATTTGATTTTGTGTGTTCCCAATGTGTTTGGGCAGCTAATAATAGTTAAGACTTTACGTACTAGATTTACATCCAGGGGCAAACTTTTCTGAATGGGCAACTCAAGTTTTTGTTGGCATAGATTTCCAGAATAGACTTGATTCTTCTGCATGTATATTTGTTCTGGAATAAGATTGAACTTTTTTTTAAGGAATCAAATTCTTCATTAAATAAAGTTGCAGCTGCTAAAGCTTCAGAAACGCTTTCGCCTTGAATATCTAATTGTCTAATGCCATGATGTTTTTCAAATTTGTGTAGCAAGCCTGTTGAAGAAGAAAATGGTTATTTATATTTAAACTTTTATGAAAAAATAAAGCTTTCTCACTTGCCATCAGTCCAAGCATAGCGACTTCTTCAGCCTTTACTTTTACTTCAAGTATATTGGTACTGGGGAAAACTTTTCTGAAAATCTGGTAAAGAATTCTCAAAATTTCATGCTCTGTCATATCTATTCAATGTAACACATGTTAGTCTTGTTTACAGAATTAAACTACATTACTGTTTCAATATATGTAGTACAGTACATAGCATGTACTGTACTATGCAATTGAAGTACTCTAATGTAATAGAGGGCCATTTAGGTTAACACAAACAATTTTTTGGCCAATACAGCATCCCACATTTTATTTTATAGCTGTGGTTATGAAGACTCCTCAAATCACTAGATCTCTGGGAAATCAAAGCCCGGTTAATAGAAGTTAATAGAGAACCTATAGCACTGAAATAAAGTTATAATATGCAGTAACATTTTGTCTTTGTTATAGATTTTTTTTTTTTTTTTTTTTTTTTTTTTTTTTTTAAGTTTCAGCCTAGTACAGATTTAGTAGCGAATTTAAAAAAAGTGGAAATCACTACTCCACCCCTATCATGTTTATACACATATGTATGTATAAGGTTTTCAATCTACTCCACCAAACACAAATTTTAACTGATTTTACGAAACTTGGTGGGGCAATGTAAAACTATTGGTAACAGAACTCTATTTAATCGGTTTACAGAAACAAGTTACAAGTGAAAAACCAGGTTTTTTGGTACATTTTCAGATTTTTTCATTCTGCTATTATGCACTATTAAATCATACAGTATACATAAAATATTGAGCTAATTATTTTAAAATGTACAGCATAATTAACATTACTTTTAAAATTATAACAATAGCATAGACAAAAAACACAACATCAATCATGTTAACAGCTTAATGTTTAAAATAAATAAGAAAGTAGTAAAATATATTTTTAAAAAAACTTTGGTAAAATGTACGTTCAATAAAACTGTGTGTGCTATGCTGCGATCTATCAAATTTGATTTGTATTTAAATGGAGCTGTAGTTTTAATGAAAGCATTAGTTTACATGCATGATTTAATTCAGTGGTGACATAATGAAAATACTTTTTTCAACCTTAAATTTAATGTAACTCAACCAACCTTCATCAAAATTGTCATAGTGCATATGACAACTTGTGTAAAGTTCAGAAACACTACTACAGCATATCTAAATTTCAATGGACATTTTCAAGCCACAAAATTTTATGCACAGGCCTAAATATAAATGTAAGGAAACCCTTAAGTAAAACAATGAGTGGTATACTTTCAAACCCCTCTCTCACCATGTGACTGAAAGTAATAGTGTACTTTTATTTGAAAGATGAGTAAAAAAAAAAAACAACACAGTTACATAAAAAAAGGCTAATTCTGCTATAGACTTTAGTTTTACAATAATCCAAAATGTGATTTGGAAAGAAGGAAAGGAGTTACGTGTCAAAAAAAACCATTTTTGAGGTTTTACGCCTTCTGAACATATGACACTAGCATTTTTTTCATTTTGTTATAGTGTTTTACTCCAACACAACAAAAAGTATAAGCAATATAAATATAACTAACAATGCACCCAAACAAAGTGGTCGACATAACTTAGACATAAAGCACAAAAAAGTTAAATAATTAGCAAAAAGAGCAAGTAACTGGGTTTAAACAGTCATATGTCATACACAGACCATAATACAAATAATTCTGTAAATCAATTCATAAACTAAAATAATCTATAAACAGCTATCTGTAAAACTTCAGAAAGAGAAAGAAAAGACATATATTCATTGCAGAACAGTCTCTAGATCCAATACATACAATATTTTCAATCATCTCACATTTACTAACATAACATGATAAAAAAAAAAAAAAAAACAATATTATTTTCAAAGATCATTACAGCAGCACAACATTCTTTCTTACATAGAACTGGAAATTTGCCTTCATATGTACTTACTGCAACAGAGTTTTCTACTTTGTATTGCATCAAGAGTTCTATTTTTCATAAAAATTTGGTGCATATTCAGAATTGGGTTACCATTAATAGGCTATGTATTATTATTACCATAATAATATGTATTAAAAGAATTAAAATTATAATATAATTAATTATATTATTACAAGTGGAACCATATGAAAATTTTACACACTGCCTCTGTTTAGTTTATGTAACTTTGAGTTTGATGCAACAAATAGATTAAAAATTTTATCAAAATAAAAACAATTCAAGTTAACTTGTAAACAGTTATGTTCTAAATGGAGAAAAAGTAAGTACGATGATTGAAATGTTATAGTAACAAACAGTACAAAATATTAGAAACATGAAACATGGAGCTGCTTCAAACAAATGTTCACATTCATTCATGAACACTTCTAACATGAAATATACATATGTAAAATGATTGAAATTTTAGAGTAACAAACTTAACAGAACATGAAAAACATAGCTGTTATAAAACATCTTGGTGAACAATGTTCACTTTTATATGTTGAAATGATTGTAAAGTTATGTTGTAATGTGTCCAACGACAGGTAATTTTTGTTTATTATCATACTGATATAACCAGATCTTTTTAGGTGCCGAATCGTATAAAGATTAAGGATTTAGGTGGTCAGGTTTTGTGGTGTTATTTTTTAACAAAAATAAAAAATTAATGTATAAATTGCTGTAATTGGACAAACAATATTAGATTTATACTAAATTACTACTCACAATGTTAGCAGAAGTTTTTGTATTTTTTTTTCTTATTCTCCTTTCATTTCTCAAAGTTAATTTTCGTTTCCTCCCCATATTCTTTCCTGCACGGAAACAAGTAAGGACGTATATCTTTGTGGTGAATTGTGTAGCATTTAACAAGCACTAAAATATTTTTTGGTATAAATCCTCAATAAAATATAATCATTTTCTATAACCTTTAACTTTCTACAAATCATGGTTGTTACATGTGTAGGTTAGTTTTCAAGTACTGCAATGTTTAACATTAATTTAGGAGGTCCAAATGTACATACTGAACAAATAATACCCACCGGTGAAATTTTAGATACTGTTGTAAAAATGTAATGGTGAGGAACAAATGTTTTCTTCTTCGATATAATACTTTTGACGTCCAAATCACAGACTACGACTCATAACACACCAATTTTAGTTTTCGCTGGTTTTTTCAGGGCGAAAAACACTTTCGTGTTACTATCGCCTGGGTATGATATTTATTCTACAAAAACTTGACAGTTAAAAATTAATTAAGATATAAATATCCAAATATATGACTTCAAAGTAAAAATCCTATAACGCATGCTAAAAGCGAAGTAACAACACAAAGATTTATCATATTATATATCTCGAAAAATCAAACCGCAATCTGTATTACAGCAAACGGAAAGAATCTTAAAAACACAATACAATAATTGATTTATATATTTGAATATAAATAGACAACTCTAAGAAAACAACACTACACTATCCCCAAGAATTAAGCGTATGCAAGGTGTCTAGAGTAAACGTCATTTAACGCCTGTAGGGCACTAGTGGAATCTGAGCAAACAAGATCATGCCGATATTCTCGGCTAATTATATGTAAGACCTGATTAATGGCAAACAGCTCTACAACTAAAATATTGGTGATGTTAGGAGGGCCAAACATGTATGTTCTGTTGCTAACAAGAAAGTCACAACCAAACAAAATTAACATTTCTAGAACCGTACGTATAAATTGTAACAGCAGGATTTTTTGTTTAATGTAATAAAATTCGTTTTCTAAGAGTACCGGATTAATGTTCAATTTATTATATTGACAAAGATCAAAGCAGTAATTAACGTGAGTAGGCTGCCAAGGAGTGTATTGACATGGAGCAACAGTAAAGACTGAAAGTAATCATATTCTTAAGAGCTGAGAAAAAGCGTTGAGTCCTGATGTCCAGCGGAGCGTTAGATCTCGGCTATTCCTGATACTGATTAACATGTTGGTTGTGCTTTAATGGGAGCCACATAGGAGCATATCATTTGCTTCCGTCTATTACAAAGAGATGACTCGCCACTGCCCGTTAGCAGACCACGGGGCTTGAGGGAAAAGCACCTGTGGCAAGACGGATAATGGACTGCATCAAGCGTCTTTACTACGGTGGTCGAATAAGTTGTGAACTAATAGATCCACCGAGAACTGACCAGAGCTCGGTAGAAGCGCAACATGCCTATACGATCCCCTTCCCGACGGGTATTAGAACTCTCAGCATTTTACCTTCAGCTTTTTCAAATGTATTATCTATGTTAGTCGTTGTATGCTTTGTTAAACGATATACATAGAAAACTAACTCACGCGCATGCTTCAACTGGTTCACCATGTAAATTCAGTTGGGGGTCAACATGTTTCCTTAACTATGAAAATCAAATGCACCGTTTTTCCTGTTGAATCCAATAGATTTACACCACTAATCTTAGCGGGTTATTGTGTTCAGCAGCAGCCTATCACCAGTAGCTACAGTTCTACAAGCTGCTTAAATTGAAAAATTATCTACAGAGAACATAACAGGTTTTCGCATGTAATTTGTTGTATTATTTACGGCTACGGCAAACAAAGTAATATTAAGGACACTTCCTTGAGGGTTACTCCGTTTTCCAGCGTAAAACTTACAGATACTGTCGTTCCAACTCCAATGTCGGATGGACGTTCGAGATGGTCCTTAGCACCTGGAAGAACTGACTACTGAGGAAACCTCTGATAAATGCGAGATTACCTTGTACACCCCCAATCATGAAATATATTTAGGATCCTCTCCTCCATGTCGCGTCGTAGCCTTTTGCAAATCAAAACATATAGCAACCAGGTGTTGGCGATGTGAAAAGGTGTTTTAAATAGCAGCTTACAGAGTAACTACGTGATCTGCCCTGGTGTAAATTGCATTTTCTGGGACAGTCGAGGAGTTTTTCTCAAGGTACCACACTAGACGACAGTTTACTATTCGTTCTCCTTGATCTTGCATAGGTCCAGAGATAGGACGATAACTTGTCGGGCATGATTTATTCTTACCAGGTTTCAATACGGAGGTTACTATTGCTTCTGACCAAGAATCTGGAAACACTTGGTCCGAGAATACCCTATTACAGATACATAGAAGATGTAGTTGTGTACTATCTGGAAGATGTGATAAGATACTGAGTCTTATATTACCATTTTCGGGGGAAGTGTCACGAGAATTATTTAAGGCATACCTTAGCTCTTTATAAGAAAATGGAAAGTTTAATTCATTTAGCGAGTCTCCAGTCACCAAAGGAATATTTTCTACCTGCAGTCATATCTCACAAACTCAGGGTAGTACGATGATGTAAGTGAAACTACCCTGAACGACCTTCTAAATGCGGTCGATACATCAACTGTCGGGTAATAAGATTTTCACCGATTTGCAGTCGAATCGGCTGCGATGAATGTATCGATCCATATATGGTTCGAACTTTTCTCCACACAACAGATGATAGTGTATGAGAAATGTTTCCACTTAATTCAACCAAGAGTTTCGCTTGGCACATCAGAAAACTTGACAGCAAAAGCCCTCGCACTGCGCAAGGTGTATAACATTTCAGTCGTCCGATTTTGATTGAAATTACGTAAAGCCCTATACCAATATCTTAGTGCTCGCTTGTAGTCTTCATCTCACCAAGGAACAGCAGGCCGTCTTGGCTTTACAGAGTTAAGGGGGGATGAATTCATTCATGTTATCAAGAATCTGGTGTGTAAACTTGGCCTGTTGGTGAATCGCGCTACCATCAGGAAAGGAATCCTTGTATCCGATCTAGTCCACTTTCTGAACCACCCATCTTCGTGGCTGACTCTTAAGCAAATAAAAATTACCGATTGAGATTACAACTGGTCTATTGATCGCTTCCAAAGAAGTTTTTGAAAACACACCAAGTAAGAGATGGGAACAAGTCTGCTGAACACAACGGCAGATCGATGCACGAAGATGTACATAATGAAGATGACATAAACGTACACGATCCATCGATCAACGAGCAGAGATCTAATTTTTGCCTCAGCCTAGCACTAAGCCTTTAGGAGAACATGACTATCAGACTCCATATTGATAATGGGCGTTAAAATCGATGAAATCGCCTTATAAGGAATGGTCATTTCTTAATTATTATGAACAGTATATTTCTTTTTTCTTTGGCATTTGAATTTGAGATCCACTACCCTCTGCTTCATATCCGATTTTCCTGATGTCAATTAATGTAGACTAGCTTAAGTTTAGCATTCTGAAAGCGCGTTCCGTCGCTTTGACAAGACGCACCAATAATTCATTTTTTCTTTGTTTATGAATTAAGTAACATTTAATGTGAGACGATGCGCATGGCTGCAAAACGGTTTTAAGCGTTCACTTGACATCTTAACACGACTACTTTTAAATAACAACTGATGCAATTACCATTACAAAGAACAGAGAATTTTGTTTTTATTAAAGTAACATGTCTGCAATTTATGTAATGCTTACAATTATTTTATCCTGAACTATTTTTACTCATAATTCTATGACACACAAACACACACACACACACACACACACACACATGCGCGCGCGTGCGCACACATCTCTCTTTTCCCATAATAACACATTTAAATCAAAACAATTTATATAAGAAATTATACTTTATTTATCTTTTTTCCTTTTTTTAATATGATATATTTTCATTTTTATGCTTGTATTTTGAAGTAAATTGATTAAGAAAACCATTGCTCTTATTAGAGAATAACAAGGCCAACGATAAGATTCATCAATTACACTAAAATAGCCATAATTAAACAGAAGAAAAACTGATGTTTTAATTATTAAACACTGAAATTGAAATGACATCCATTAATTAATTCATATGAAATTAATATACATAAAGGTTAACAATAATATAATGTTACACAACACTATCATGATGTACATCTGCGGTCATGCACACAGGCATGTTTAAAACAGCAATCTAATCTCAAGGCAGAAGTCGCAATTACTTTACTACCATTAGAGTGACTATACACAGCAGCAGTTCATAAAACTCTTTGAATATGCACATTGCTTTGTTGTCTAGTAACTCTGTTGCTTACATTTAAATAATAATTCTGTTGTCATTAAGTAGATCAAGTATTATGAAAAATGCATGAAAGATAATTTTTTTTAAATATTGCTTTGTAAGCAAAAACTTCACAGAAGATTAAGCCAGGTTGAATACTAATACTATGGTGGGGCAGTTCCATCAACTAGAATAGTTACAAGTAGTTTGATTTCTTTCAGAATTGTCATATAACCAAAAATAATGGTGAACATTCCTATGACCTGTTGAGTACAAACTCCACGGTTAAATTGAAAAAAATCTATGATATACTGGATGACAGAAGACTGAAAGTAGGCTAGATTGTACAGATAACAGATATCTCAAATGAAAGGGTGCATCATATTTTATATAAATATTTACATAGGGGAAAACTTATCACAAGATATGGGCTTGTTCCCAAGTTATTAAAAGAGTAAATGATTAAACATTTCTAGACTAGTTTGGAAGTGGAACATTTTTTAATTTTTAACTTCAGTCATTTGACTGGTTTGATGCAGCTCTCCAAGATTTCCTACCTAGCTTGCCAGTGGTTTCATTTCAGTATACCCCCTAAATCCTACATTCCTAACAACTTGTTTCACATACTCCAAATGTTGCCTGCCTGCATAATTTTCTCCATCTACCTGCCACTTTGATTTCAAAGCAACTATTTCAGAATGCCTTAAGATGTGGACTATAAATCTGTCTCTTCTTTCAACTATATTTTTCCAAATGCTTCTTTCTTCATCAATTTGCCGCAAAACCTCTTCATTTTTCACTTTATTCAGCCATCTTATTCTTAACATTCTTCTAAGCACCACATTTCAAAAGTTTATAATATTTTCTTCTCAGATACTCCGTTGCTCCGTTACTTCTATGCTTCAACCATATATTCTCAAAAATGTTTTCATGATGTTTAAATTAATTTTTGATGTAATCAAATTACATTTGTAACAGAGAGCCCATTTCATCTGTGCTACTAGGCATTTTATATCTACTGCTGCTGCATTCATCCATCTTTAGAAATTGTACTTCCCAAATAACAAAATTCTTTTACCTCCATAGTCTTTTCTCGCCCTACTTTATATTCAGTAGTCCATCTACCTTATTTCTAGTATATTTCATTACTTTAGTTTTGTTCTTTTTACTTCGGTGTGTGAAGTATAAGGAAATATTGTCCTGAAAAATTTCAGATTTCAATGGAAATATCCATTTTGACCTTTCCTAAATCTATTTTGACTAGTTTCGGCGTGACATATGATGTATTTTGCATTACTCAAAAATGATTAGCTGTAGAATGTTGAAATTTAGGATTGTTGTAATATCTAACTGGGCACCTCCACTTTTGATTGCAATCGACTGAACTAAAAGTGTCCAAAAAAGCCTAAAGTACAAAAAAATAGGATTTCGGACTTTTTCTTAACTGCAGTAATAAGCCTAATTGAGAGCTTTTAAATGATGTA